>CABHPH010001329.1:12613-46874 GCA_902168325.1 Peromyscus nudipes | reverse complement strand
AATGGAACCAGCCAATGGAATTAGCCAATGGAACCAGCCAATGGAATCAGCCAATGAAACCAGCCAATGGAACCAGCCAATGGAACCAGCCAATGGAACCAGCCAATAGAACCAGCCAATGGAACCAGCCAATGGAACTAGCCAATGGAATAAAAGGGAGGAAAGACTGTGAGAAAAGAGGATGCATTAGAGGTTTGGAAGCCTGGGAAAGCCTGCACACATCGACAAGCAACTCTCTGTTTCCCCAAATTGAGAGGTGCCACATTCCCCACACCTTGGAGAAGTTGTGAGGAAATGGTATTTTCTTTTGCACTGTCAAGTGTGGAGTTTGACATTAGAGGTCTACTCTCATAGTGGGGTGAGGTCCTGGCCCTCAGAGCCCCAACTTTACTCCTCTGTACTCTTCATTGCTGATAACACTACCCTAAGAGCTTTAGAGACAAACTCATTGGCCCCATAACAAATGCTACCCTTGTTCTCATAACATAGCTAAACCTTCACTAGAACATCTAAAAGGTTTTTGCTCAGATTTACGCCTTCTAATAGTCTCTGCTCTGTCTCTGGTTCTGAGCCCATCTGGTTCCATCACTTAATCTGGATCCCAGCAACTGACCAGGCCGATGTCTTGGTTTAATTTGTCCCTCTTGGCTTCTACTCGTCCCTATTGAAGTCCCTTGATTTAGGAAGAAGCCAGGTCCACATCCTGCCAGGAGTGTTCACAGCAAACACTGTCTTTGTCCCCTGTCTCTTCGTAAGAGAGCCTTGAGTTTCCTTTGAGAGCAGTGATGTTACCAGCTTCATAGACAGCCCCGATTTTATGGCTGCCATCAATGCAGTCACGCTTCTTTTGTCACAGTTATGGTTAAAATGATGGTTGTGTAACACCCACTTTATATCTATAGGGTTTATAGGGTTGTAGTTTAGGATCCTTGACTCACAGAGAAAGTGTGGGACTAATATACCTAAATCCAGTAACGGAAGACAAGATGGGTGTCTCCCTCTGCTTTGACTGAGCAGTGGGGCTATGATTTGGAAGTGCTATGGCCACTGGCCACTTTGCCACCATGTAGGAGAGTGTCCCGGGAGGCAGGAACAGTACTAAGGAAGAAAGACACTGGGAAATCCCACAGAAACTGAGCTGGAGCCTTGATCAGCTGTTCTCAAAGTCACCCTACTTCTGGAAATATTTATTTCTGTGACAAAGAATTTCTTCATTGTTGGAAATTGTGTTGCTTGGCACCAAAAGCATCCTTTGAACACTTGGTTCCACAGGCTTTCAGTCTGGTGGGATTCTGTCGAGGTTTGAACCTGATCCCTAACTGTTGTCACTGTTTGGGAAGGTCATGAACCTTTGTCTATCACACCCCACTTAGCAGGGATGAGTTGTTGGGGGAGGGCTTTTGAAGGATTTAGCTGTTTCTGGTCTGTCTGGGGCCCTCTGTTTCCTGGTCCAGGCCATGTAAAGTACCATGTGAAGTCATTGGTACAAGCTAAAGCCACCTCTTAACACAGCACTAACGTCACCAGGTCTCCTGGCCTGTACTGAAACTGTGAACCAAAATCAAACGTCCCTTCCTGAAGTTATCACTGTCAGTGTTATGGTACAGCAATGAGAAAGTCACTACTACAGACTCTACAGGCCTTTAACGCATGCCCCCTTCCATTAAAAGGACGAGCTCATTGGACCCAGGCTGCCCATCTGCAGAGCTCCAGGCATGATGCTCCATACAAATCCCAGTGACAAGCAGTGGGTACTGTCCTAGAATAAATGCATTTCCAGCTCTGATGCCTGTCGGTTTCCCAAGACTGAAATTTTCCTACTGAGTGTTCCTGCAGCCACAGCCACTATTTATAAAAATGCCTCTCACTTCTGGAATGTGCTGTCATCAGACACCATATGACAAGTAATCCTACCGGGGGGAAGTGGGGCCAGTGCTTCTCAGGGAAGATTTTGACAGCCTAAACATGTGTGTGTTTTGTGTCTGAAGTAGAAAGGGCAATTTTCTGAATTAGGAATGTGTGACTAGGTCTTTGGTGAGATAGATGTGATAAAGGCAGGAAGTGCTCCACAGTGCAACTGGAATGAGCAGCAGTCAGACGTATGCCCTTCAAGGCTAAACTGGGGAAGATGGCCTTCGTCCTCAGTACAGGATGATAACTGACAGCTGAGGCCAAAGGTCAAGAGGAAGAAGAATTGATACTAGGAAAGTAAAAAGATGAAGAGGTCCATAGTAACTGGGAAGGAAAAGAATAAAAGAAATAAACCCACTGGGCATGGTGGCACACATCTTTAATCCCAGCATTGGAGGCAGAGTTCAAGGCTAGCTTGGTCTACAGAGTGAGTTCCAGGACAGTCAGGGCCATTACACAGAGAAACCCTGTCTCAAAAACAAAATGAAACAACCACATGTCCACATGCAAAGAGCATAGTCTTTCCTCCTGGACCCCTGCAGCCCTCTAACGTGTGTGACTGGCGCTGCTTTTCTTAACTTTTTCCTGGCCTGCATCATTAAGTCTGAGAATTCCCATGTCACAGAAGTACTAAAACGTTGGATTTCAGAGTTCAAAGTGCTGCTTAAGGCAATGGAGCGACTTAGCTGAAAAATGGTGTCTCTCCTAGCTCTCTGTCCTGGCTGGTTTTGTGTCAACTTGACACAAGCTAGAGTCATCAGAGAGGAAGGAGCCTCACTCTGCTGAGGAAATGCCTCCTTGAGATCCAAATGTAAGGCATTTTCTCAATTAGTGATCAATACGGGAGGGCCCAACCCATGGCGGGTGGCGCTATCCCTAGGCTGCTAGTTCTGAGTTCTATAACAAAGCAGGTTGAGCCTGCCAGGGGAAGTAAACCAGTAAGCAGCACTCCTCCACGGTCTCTGCATCAGTTCCTGCCTCCAGATTCCTGCCCTGTTTGAGTTCCTGTCTTGACTTCCTTCAATAATGAACAGCAATGTGGAAGTGTAAGCCACATAAACCCTTTCCTCCCTAACTTGCTTTTTAGGTAATGGTGTTTCATTGCAGCAATAGAAACCCTAATTAAGTCACTCCCTACAAGACTTTATCAGGAAAAAGGGAGTCACAGCATAAGTAGTCTGTGCATCGGGAAGTTGACCGCTTCCAACCACATAAACACCTAGATGGATTTGTTTGGATGCAGGCTTCCAGATCTGTTCCCACTATTAGCTCAGGCTTTTCTGTGGCTGAACTACCAGGAGCAGACTGACTCCACCCCCTTTCCAGCTGGTAGACGCTTTCCAGAACTATTGTGTCTAATTTTCATAAGTAACCTGGAAGGCAGTGCTCAGATCCCTAGCTTTGTGAATGACATTATGCTCTTCTAGGGAGTGGGGGATCAAGAGAATGACCCAAGCCAGGCATGGTAACACATGACAGAAATTCTAGCACCCAGGAGGCTGAGGCTAAAGGACTGAGAGTTCAAAACCAGTCTGGTCTGCACAACAAGTACCAGGGTAACCTGGGCTACATGTCAAGACTCCCTCCATTATTCCACAGAAAAAGATGGGGACAAATTCAAGAAGTTCTTCCCACATCCCGTGACCACAAATTCAGACAAATGACTAGCTGCCTAAGGGTGGATGGTAACCCAGGTTACTGGACTAGGAGTGAATTGTGAAGGCTTATAGCCAGCTGTTTTTTGAAGACACTGACTAGTCAAGATCCTCAGTTATCAAGACACCCAGTCTGATTTGACAGCACAAAATTAATAGAGTCTATATAATGGGTGACCAGATATCAAGCCCAATGCCACTTTGCAAGTGTGTGTGTGTGTGTGTGTGTGTGTGTGTGTGTGTATGTGTGTGTATGTGTGATGTGTGTAATGTGGGTCTGGCCTGAGTAACAGGAAGGGCTTTGGAAAGAGTCTCCTTCCCTGCTCTGTGGGACACTGCAGGCAAAAGGGAGCACTCTGCTTGGAGAGCAGGCCATCACAGGACCAGAGAAAGTCCAAGCAAGAGGGAACAAGAGGGAAAGTGCCTCCTGCCTCCATGCACAGGTCTCATGCTGACACTGGTTCAAATGTCAGGATGAAGCCTTGATTGACTCCAGGGAAAACTGGAGCATTCTCCCTTGAGCATTCCATGGTACTTGATAAATAATTCTACATTTTTTTTTAAGCCGAGGTCTCACTATGTAGCTCAGGCTGTTCTGGAACTCACTATGTAGACCAGGCTGGTCTCAAACTTACCTGACTCTGCCTCCCAAGTGCTGGGATTAAAGGCATATACCACTATGCCCTGCTCAAATCTCCTTTTTAAATGTGTCTATCTTTCCTACAATACATGAAGTAAAAAAAAAAGCCTTATTTACTGTTTATATCTTCAGTGTTAAGCATATCATGTACATACAGATAGCACATGCTCAATAAATACTAATCAATAAATATCTACGGATGTAGATGTCATTGGTCTCCAAAGGTTTTTGCTCATATGCTGCATTAGGGGAAATTTTTACTATGTTCCACATGCCTGTTGGTGTTATAAAAATCTGTATGTGTGAGCACTCAGACAAATCTGCATGCTTGTGTGCAGGCAAGCACATGCCATGGTGCCCTAGTGGAGGTCAGAAGACAATCTCTAGGGTCAGTCCCAACTTCTATTTTATTTGCAATAACATCTTTGCAGCTAATGCATATGTGTATACCATGCTAGCTGGCCCACAAGCTTCTAGAGACCCTCATGTCTCTGCCTCCCACCCAACCTCGGGGCTGCTCGGGTTACAGGTGAGTACCACCATGGAAGGCTTTATGTGGGTTCCCACCATGGGTTCTGGGCTCCAAATCCGTGTTCTCGAACTTGCATAGCAAGTATCTTACTCTCTGAGCCATCTCAGCCCCGTATTTTTTTTTCTATTGAGATAAGATTTCACCATGTAGCTTGGGCAGTAGTGGAGCAAGCCTTTAATCCCAGCACTTGGGAGGTAGAGACAGGAGGATCTTCTGAGTTCAAGGCCAGCCTGATCTACAGAGCTAGTTCCAGGACAGCCAGGGCTACACAGAGAAACCCTGTCTTGAAAAACAAACAAACAAAAAGGATTTATCAGAGCTGGAGCGATGGCCTGGTGGTTAAGAGCGTTTGCTGATTTCCTAAAGCACCCACATCATGTGGCTCTCACCAGCTCCAGGAGATCTGACAGCCTCTGGCCTCTGAGAACACCTGCATATAAACTCACCCAGGCATACACACATGCATCAATAAAAATAAATAATATAAACTCACCCAGGCATACACACATGCATCAGTAAAAAATAAACAATAGACTTTTTTTAATGTTTAAAGGAAAATGTAAACATACGTGGAAGATGTTTTATTTTTGTTCTTGCTGTTGTGGTTTGATGAGGCAAGGCTTGTTCTGTAGCCCAGGCTGCAGCTTGGCTATGTCGTTTATTACCCCATAGTTTGTTTGTAGCTTGGGTCTTGGCTCTTAGGTATTTAGCGAGGCTGCCAATGAGTTTGACAAAGAGTGTAGTTTCATTTTGTCTTGTGGCCACACTGGTGATGGAGCCCCGGGCCTCACATGACCTATCCATCCAGACTAACAAAGAGAGTTGAACAGATAAGGAAAACTGGAGTTAGTAAGTGTACAGCTTCAAGCAGATACAGAAACTATAATTTCAATTAAATGGCATGACTTCAAAACACAGTGGCGGTTGTCCCCTGGTCCCATCAGGAGATGGAATTTATCTTCCTTCCCCTCCAGTCTGGGCAGGGCTTTGAGTATTTGGACCAATACGTTACAGTGATAACGGTGCTACAAAACTTCTAAGGGTAGATCATGTGACTTTCACTTTTTTGCTGGTATACTCACTGAAGGAGCTGAGTCATCCCACAAGCCTCCAGGCTACCCTGAAGTCTCAATGCTGGGAAGCCTGAGTGGAGCTGATCTCAGGTCCCATCCAGATTTCCAGCCCTCCACCAAGGTGACAGACAAGCAAGTGTAGGCAGACTTTGTTGTCCCACCAGCCGCTCCCCCAAATAATCTCACAGAGACTTAATATTAATTATAAATGCTCGGCCGATCCCTTAGGCTCATTTTTAGCTAGCTCTTATAACTTTAATTAGCCCATTTCTATTCACCTATGTGCCGCCCTGAGGCTTGTTTACCTCATCTACGAACTTCCCATGTTGCTTCTTCCGAGTCTGTCCACAACTCTGAGACGCCTCCTCCTCCTTCTTCCCAGCATTCTCAGTCTGGTTCTCCCACCTGACCTTATCCTGCCTAGCTGTAGGTCCGCTTCTTTGTTATACTAATCACAGTGGCATATAGTCACACAGGGCAAAGGAATGTTCCACAAGCAAGAAACATCGTCTTGAACCCTCTGTCAGCCCACTAGCCAACTAAACGCTACCACATGACCTCTGTGGGTGCTACATGGAGCAGAAGACTCAACCAGGCAAGAGTCCCCTGAGGGGCTGGAGAGATGGCTCAGTGGTTAGGGCCACGGATTGCTCTTCCAGAGGACCCGGGTTCAATTCCCAGCACCCACAGGGCAGCTCACAACTGTCTGTAACTCCGAGATCTGACACCCTCACACAGGCATCCATGCAGGCAAAACACCAATGTACATAAAATAAGAATAAATAAATTATTTTTTTTTTAAAAAAGAGTCCCCTGAATTCCTATTGCACAACATGTGAGCTGGAGTTCTGCAGGTGTTTAAAGTCACTGAACTAAGGGTAGCTTGTCCTACTCAGCTGTGGATAGACAGACAAAAGCATCATATTCCTTAAAATCAGAGGTTGCAGAAGGTGGAAGAGGCATGAGCCAGGAACCTCAGCACTTGGACTGCTAAGGCAAGCGGATTTCTAAGAGTTCAAGGACAATTTGGCTGCACAGCGAGTTCCAGACTAGCCTGAGCCACAGTGTGAGACCCTGTTTCAAACAACAACCAGGAAGGATTGTATCCACCAAGTCATAGTTTTTTGTCCCATTGTGTTTTGGGTAGGTTTTGGGGGTGCTGGAGATCAAACCTGGGACCCTAGGCTAGTGTGTGTAACCACTGAGCTATATAGCCCCGATACTTCACTGTGCCAATATTCAATAAAAACTGAATATGTGTGGGGTTATAGGAATGCTGAGAGGCTGAGTGCAGCTCAGGGGTGGAGTGAGTGCCCAGCACAGACCAGTTCCTTCCTCAGCACCAGAAAGAAGGAAGGAAGAGAGGGAGGGAGAGAAGAGGGAGGGAGGGAGGGAGGGAGGGAGGGAGGGAGAGAAGAGGGAGGGAGAGAAGGGAGAGGGAGGGAAGGGAGCGAGCGTTTTTTTTTAAGAAATTCATAAAAATATTCATTTTACTCAATATGGGCTTAAAATGGCAATCATTATATATACAGTGTACAGCCTTAGCAAAATAGCAAATCAATGACAAGAACAAAAGAAATAACAACAAAACCTCAAACCAAAATGAACCAAAAATCCAAAGCAACCAAAATCCAAGCAGAAACCAGACAAAAAAAATTAAGCTGAGCAGTGTTGTCTTGCTGCAGATTTAGTGGCACTGATGTACATGTGGCTGGCCTTAGATACTGGGTAGGAAGGCAGTCATGGATTGTCATAGACTTTTCAAGGAGGAGGGAGGAAGGAGAGAGAGAGGAGGGAGGGAGGAGGGAGAGAGGAGGAGGGGGGAAGGGAAGGGACCAAGTGTCTGAGCTGGGGGGGGGGTCAGACTCTCCTTCACTGAGTGCAAGTCACAGAGTTCTTGTGTCCATTAAAATGGATTTGAATGTCTGCAAACTGCAAGAGTCTCTACAGAGTCCTGTCTTGGATGGGCAGTTGATTTGGGTAAATTATCTCTGGGAATCTATGGGAAGGGGGACTGCCCTATTTCACGCAGTAAGGCATGAGTAATTAAAGTATGTAATAATGTTTGCTCCGGGGGTGTTATTAGCGGTTCGTCTTCCCAAAGACCACTCGGAGATGCAGTCAGGTGTCTGCTGCTTCTGCGGGCCTCTCACATTGAGAGTCAGCCAGACAGGCCAGTCTCATGAGATTTTAGAAGCGGATCGTTGTAAAGAGGCGGAAGGATCAAGGATCGGGGATCCCTGACAGGGGAGGCAGCAGCCATCGAGGCCACAATTATTTATGACTTGCCTGAATTCTTTCCGGCTGTTCGAATCTAGAAAAGCAAATCAGTTTTTCTGGACAAGCTTGTAGGGGTTCTTGGTGATGCTCCGCATAAAGATATAGAAATAACGAGGGTCTGGGGAGAGTAGTGTAGGGAAATTTACTTTACGTAGGGGTCCCAGATGGCAGCCTCACATCCTGGGTTTGCTAAACACCATCTCCCATCTCCCGCGAGGCGGCACGGAAGGTAAAGTGATGGCGCCACCTGCTGGAGAAACACAGGCTTGGCCTCGCTCCTTTTGGAAGTCCTGCTCCTCAAACAGCCCCAAACTCAACCCTCCAAAAATCTACAGGTGAGCCAAAATCTGCGTGAGGGAGGGCGCGACCAGACCCAGTGAAAAACCACTGTCCTGCTTACCCACATTCCTAAACTCTTGCAAGCCTATGCTTTTTTTTTGTTTGTTTGTTTTGCCTTTTTTTTTGGGGGGGGGGGGGTTGCTGGTAGATTTCAATTCTTTCCCAGCGGACTGGGATCCTATGAGCACCAACCCTCCAAGGCTCTGACAAAGACAGGAGGGGAGAAGAGGTGGCGTACTTCCCCACTTCCCCTCCCGGAAGGAAGAGGCACGTTGACAGAGATGGACCGACCCTTCTGTCCCACACAGACACTGACGAATCCCTTACGGCCCCACTCCGTGCGGACAGCCTCTGAAAGCCTCCGTAATAACCCAATAATGGAGCAGACACTCTAAAATGGCTCCCTCCTCTAGGGATCGTTAGGGAGCTATTAAGGTGTCTAATTATTTCCTAGTGCTAATAAAGGTGCCAATAAGCAGACCAAGTTTTCTCATTTTTATGGAGGTAATTAGAAGGCCAATTATTTTTTATGTACACAAAGGAGAGAAACCTTACCCGCTGCCTTCTGCAGCTGTATCCGACCCTGCCCTTTTGACAGGAGCAATAGCCTAATGCACCATTATTTAAGGAGGATTGGGGTTGAACCACAGTCTATACCTCCCGTCTGGGGAGCAGAAGGGGACGGACTGTAGACCTTCCTGGTTAAGTGGCCGTGAACCCTACTGCAGAAATTGTATCTCATTTGCCTCTAAGGTGAGCTACACAGCAGAATCCCAGGAGGCTGAGTCACAGCCAGAGTTTCCTGGATTGAGTATTTGGGAGATGACTTTCACTTCTGATAGATGATGCTGACCCACCTGGTTCTGGGACCTCGCTTTGAGAAGCACTTTTCTGAAATAGGCGTACACTAAACTTGAAGCTGCCAGGGGCCATCTCCCCGCCCACCCACAGAATCCCCAGTAGAATTCCAAAGGTGCTTTCCTTGGGGGCAAAGGGAACTTACATCTTTATATTCACTGGCTCCCAACTGAAATGTAGCTTTTCTTACATTGTGAATGCTAGCAACGGATCATAATATTTAGCAGGGATAACGGGTACTTTAAAATCCTGCACAGCTGTGGCAGGTATCTGCAATGTTATCTATGCCTGTCCTTGTTTCAAAACCCTGACGGGCTATTAGTCCTGCCAGGGGATTTTATTCTTTAATCCATTAATGGAGGAGCACACATTACTATATCGCACCTTAAAAAAAATATTGTGATCACTGTATTTCGAAATGATTGGTTCCCTTGAGGACGTGTGTCTATTCTTTTGTGCATTTGAAAATGTTATCCAGACTGCCCAGGGAGAAGGGAGGGAGATTAGGCCCGTGGAATAAAAAGGAGGCGGGGGAGAGTAAACATTCTGCTTTTGTGTTTTAGGGCTGGGATGATGGTTCACTCCATAAAGCTCTTGCCCCACAAGCATGAGGACCTGAGTTCGACCCTTCCGGCATCTATTAGAAACCAGGCTGATGAGGTGGGTGGCATGAATCCGTAATCCTAACACATGAGGTGGAGACAGGACCATCCCTGGGGCTTGCTGACCAGTCAGTCTAGACAAAGCAGTGAACGCAAAGTCCCAAAAGAAATCACGCCAAACACCGATAAAGCTCACCCCAAGCCGGCTGTGGTGGGTGGTGCACACCTTTAACCCCAGTATTTGGGGAGGAAGAGGCAAACAGATCTCTGTAGGTTCAAGGCCAGCCTGGTCTATATAGCAAGTTCCAGATCAACCAGGCTACATAGTGTGGCCTTGTCTCCAAATGAATAAATAAGGAGGCTGGAGAGATGGCTCAGCGATGAAGAGCACTGGCTGCTCTTCCAGAGGTCCTGAGTTCAATTCCCAGCAACCACATGGTGGCTCACAACCACCTATAGTGGGATCTGATGCCCTCTTCTGTCATGCAGGAATATGTGCACATAGAGCACTCATTTACATATAAATAAATAAAAAAAAATCTGAAAATAAAGAAGTAGGATGGAGGATGATTTCGAAGTACATTAACATGTATCTCTGGTCTCCATCCTGGCGTGTGTGTGTGTGTGTGTGTGTGTGTGTGTGTGTGTGTGTGTACTTGCTTTAAAAGTGTGAAATTAATCAAGAGGAATTTAAAAGTTCCTTTTAAGGGTAAGTTGGTAAGAAGTGATATTACCTGGGTGGGTGAGGAGAGGATGGACCAGAAGGAACCCAGAGGCAAGACTGGACATGATGGGCAGTCGTTGGCACCCAAGATGTGATAGGAGACCTGAAAAGTCATGGGGCTGCCATCTGTGGTATTCACACTGCCTTGAGGAGTACCACCCAGTACAGCGCCCTCCTCAAGAGGGAATGAAGAGAGTCAACACAGAATATGGGGAGCCACGGGTTCGCTAAGAACCACAGTGCACGGGGAGCTCTCTATGGGAGAGCTAAAGAGAATGGGAAATTTTCAAATATGGAAATGTGGAGCCATCCATTCAAATAAGAGGGGAGATGAACCCAGTCTTTGCACCCCCAAACCTATACTTTTCAGCCCACTGGAGGGCCGTGTGTGTGTGTGTGTGTGTGTGTGTGTGTGTGTGTGTGTGTGTGTGTGTAAACTGGGAGGTAGCATCTCTTTGTATCTTCTCTTAGTACCTAAGTCCTGTCACTGTGGTTCCCTGGTCCCAAGTCCAAAGTTCCTCTTTGTGTGACATAGAGAAGAGCATGGGATCTGGGGACCAAGACCTTGGATTCGATGCTGCTGCCGCCACTCTGTCTACCATAAGCATAGTGCCTACCCACCGTGGCAGGTGGCACACATTGGCTAAGTAATTGTGGGGGCCCACAGAGACCCCAGCTTTTGGCTTGTTTTCATCTTGACTCAAGGACAGAGAGTCTGAGCTTGTTTCTCCCTGCAAGGCTGTATAATAGGATGTTTTGGCCAAAGGTGTGGTAACCAGGTGTCTAATACTTCAAGGCCTATTTACAGGATGCTTTGCCTTAAGGCATGGTCACTCAAGTGTCTTGAGTACTAAGGAGGTGTTTACACTTGACCATACTTTGTACCTTGAACCCTGATGTCCTTGAAAGGAGGAGGTCTTTTTGCCCCCCTTGCTTTTGGGTATGAAAAGGCTGTAATACTCAGATGTCTGCAGTATTGACCCAGAGGCCTCCAGAAGCTATCCCGTGTCTCTGTCTTTTCCTTCATCTACGTCTATATTTCATAGCTATCATTTCCCAGTTCCACACTCCCCCTTTCAGAACCGTTCAACAGGTCGGGTGGGACTCGACAAGTAATAAATAAGTTGCCAGAACACTGACATTCCCCTTGCTCCTGTGCCCCTGCCCAGCTCTTTTTTCTGCTCCCCTGCCAGTCCTTGTACCTGCATGGCCAGTCTTCTTCAGTAGTACCCCAACTTTGCCAACTCCTCCCAAATCCCTCAGACCTGGGGCAACTCATTTCAGGCCTTCTGCATAGGTCCCCCTTAAAGGTTGCAGAAGGTCACTGCCTGGCCAGGGGGACAAAGGGTTCCACACATTGCTGTTCAGATCATTCCAGCATAGTTCTTCCTAGAACCCACCTGGGACCTGCTAAGACCCCGGCTTTTCTTCTTCTTCTCTCTTGTGTGCCTTGAGACAAGTCTCCCAAACCTGTGACTTTGAGTACAACCCCCACAGCTCTGCATTTCCTACCCAACCCCCACTTCTCTGTCTACACTTCCTTTTGGATGGTGCAAAGAAGAGCGTGGAAGCCTCTGCAAGAACTGGGAGGAACTGGCTGGGCCAGTGGCAACACACACACACACACACACACACACACACACACACACCCTCCAAGAGCTTGTGTTCAGAGATACTAATCCTTTTGTTTGCTCCGTGTCCTTTCTGGCTGTAGAATAACAACCTGGTGTATGGGATGGGGTTGGGGGGCTGCAGCTGGTTTCCTGGGTGCCTAGAAGAGGTGAAGGGAGATTTGGTTGCATCCAGGGTTGGCTGTGGCCTTGTTGCCAGGGCAGACTGTCTGACAGAAGTGACTCAGGGGAGGATGGTTCATTTCCGTCGACAGTTCGAGGCCACTGAGCTCCATGTGGAGAGGAGCTTGTGGCAGCTGGTTATAGTGCATCCACAATCATGAAGCCACCTCAGGAGGGCTCGTGCCCCAGCCAGCCCTCTCTTTCTTTATGCAGTCCCAGATGCCAACCCAGCGGGTCTCCCCATCTCAGTTCATTTGATGTTATGTCATTTTGTTTGTGTCCTGACAAATACAGCTTGCTTGGAGTCACACGGCGGAGCTAGCCACTAGTTAACCATAGGGTTCTGGAGGTCTGTACAGAGAGGAGACAGGAAGTGATAAGGTGGGTGGAGACAGGATCTCGCCCCTTTTGGTCGGAGGATGGAAGAGGTAAGAAGTCACTGGTGTGGCTGCTCTCCTGCTTCTTTGATCTTTCAGGTTTTTATCCCAATATCTGAAAACTCCTGGTTTTTATTGGTAAGATTAATTAGAATTACACGTCAATTTGATTTGGATAATCTCTCACAGATAGGTCCAGAGGCTTGCCCTTTTTTTGGCTACTCTAGATCCCTTCACATTGACAGTATTAGCCATCATATACCCTTGGGAGGGATGGTTAAAATTTAAAGAGGGCATTGGCTACATTGATACAAAGGCCCCCTCTTTGAGGACAACCTTGTGATTTCTTCTCTTCCCCTGAGAACACCTGGGGATGCTTGGCTCATTAAATCTGGACTTTTAATTCGGTTTGATTTGGCTTATTGCATGGGCAGAGATACCCACTGCCAGGGGATTTTAAAAACACTATCATTTTTTCACATCCCCTTTTTTGTCTGTCCATTCTTGATGTTGACTTTAAAGAAAGAGATGAGATGAAGCTAACCCTCTCAGCACAGAGGAGGCATGCAGAAACAATTAATGTAATTATGGCTGGCTCTGCCCTGGACTCACATGAACACTGTATACATGGGGAGGAAGTGGCCAGTTCCTCCTGCAACAGAGAGGTGGGCTCGGATCCCGGTTGTACCTGGCATGAGGGAGAAGAAAGGCACCACAGAGGGAACAGCCCATATCCAGGGTACAACCTGGATATTATTTCACACGCGTCTGTGTAGTAATGACAATCAGCGACGCACTGAGCAATCTGGGGCTTGCTAGAGGAGATGTAGCTTTGCTTCAAAAGGTAAGGATAACAATAATTGATGGCTGGTCATTGGTGATGCATACCTTTAATCCTAGCACTTGGGATGTAGAGGTAAGTGAATCTCTGAGTTTAAGGACAGCCTGGTCTACAAAGCGAGTTTTGGGATGGTCAGAGCTACACAGAGAAACCCTGTCTCAATAAACAAACAAACAAAAATAAATAAATAATGATAGATAGATAAATAAATATGTCTGGATGTAGACAGGTCATATGTTATAAACTGGAATCTAATACTTAAGGACCACAACTTAAGAATGTCTGAATCCCAGGGGTTCCCAAGGCATTCCCAAGGGGAATCATGTACCCAGAACAGAAGGATACAGCCATATTCTTATAATATAACTATATATATTATAACAATAACGGCAATGGCAAGCTGCATTTATTGAACTTGTACTGTGTGCCAGGAGCCCGCTAAGGAGTTTTACTATGATTTGGTCCTCATAGCAAACCCACAAGGTTGGTACCATGCCCCAGTTTTATGGCTAAGAAAACTGAATCTTCCAGTGCATGTATCACAAACTCCTAAGTGCATCCAGTATGTGCCAGCACTCTGCTGTGGTACCCCGGTGAGCCAGATGGGACCTCACAGGAGCTTCGTCCAAGTTCCGCTAGTGGTCACAAGGACAGGAGCCGCCATGGATGAAGTGGTCCCTGAGTTGGTCCTCTTTTACATGAGCCCTGAGCCTTAGTGGCTGCACTCGTGGAAAATAGTCCATCTTATAAGAAATAGGGTCCACAGCTGAGCCAGCCTGACTGTAGGCCCAGGCCCACCTTCCCTGGCCATGGGTGTGTAAGCCTCACATGAGTGGGAGGCAAAGGAGGAGGCCGGAGAGAAGGAAGAGCTCTCCTCCAGAACTGACCTGGCTTCTAATCTTACCAGGAGAGTCCTTGTCCTCACCCAGGATCCTGATCGCTTACTGAGGGGGATGGGATGCCAGGATATGGGGCAGAGAGGAGCCCCCCCACCCCCACCCCCACATCTCTTCTTTTTTTCTCTTCTACTAACTTACTGAACTTAACAGCCGAGCCTCACAGGCTGACATCCACCCCATGGCCACTCCATGTAGGAGGAGTTCTGCAGTGTGTGTGTTGCGGGGCACGATGTTAGAAGTTGGTCTCCACTATACTTATCTCTGATCTTCCCTGAATGCCCCTGGCCGCAGACTAGGTCAGACGAGCAAGTCACAGGTAAGTTGGAAACAGCTGCAAGTCAAACAGACCTGGAGAGCCAGACCAGAGCTCCCAAGAAGCAGGACAGGGGGGCTTTGTGCCTTCCAGCACCTGGGAATCTCAGGGAGACCAGGGATGGTGGATACTGGTGTACATCTTTGCATTAGGATCTTTCCCACAGCCCAGGAGCTCCTCTCTGAGCAGGGATTTACACACACACACACACACACACACACACACACACACACACACATTTCATCTCAAAAAGCCCCTTAGGCAGCTCTGGCACTGGGAGGATCCCCTCTCTCCACCAGCACCTCTCAATTTGGAGGAATAAGGAAGCTATGAGAAACTTCCTTCTGGCGCAGGTATTAAATCTTGTGCTGTTGCTTCTGTGGATTTTGCCGGGTGTGGCAGTGCAAGACTTTAGTCCCAGCACTCAGGAGGCAGAGGCAAGTGTATCTCTGTGAGTTCGAGACCAGCCTGGTCTGCAAATCGAATTCCAGGCCAGCCAGAGCTGTTACACAGAGAAACCTTGTCTGGAAAAAAAAAAAAAAAAGGACTAGATTTCAGTGATTCTTACCCTGAATTTTTATTAGGGGCCAAGAATATGAACATGACTGTCCTCATCAGTAAAGCAGGATTAGTTACATGTGAAAACATATGTTAAAAACTCCCAGTCTGTTTGAGCTACTATAACAAAACACCCCAAATCAGGAAATGCCCTGCACAGGAATACTCAGGAGTTAGCTGACCACCGCCTTCCAATAATTAAAGAGATGCTGCACTTGGAGAAGCGGTAGCTAGGTGATCCTTAAGAACACCAAGGGGAGATAATGGGGTCCACAGAAGGCACTTCAGTGAGATGGTGAAACATTCAGGCAGGAGGGACTCCCCAGCGCCAGACCAGAAGGGGTGGTGTAGGTGGTCATGAGCTCTCTGCTACTGTAGGAGCTCAGGCAGAGACTGGGCAAGGTCGAAGGGACTGGATTATGTGGCCTTACACCTTCCAAATCTGAGGCTCCCAAGTCTGTTAAAACAGATGACTGCTAAGAGGTATGTTTTGAGGGCTCTTCACCCCAAATCTCTCTTCCGTTCATACTAACGCCTGAGTAGTTCTTACAGAGTGGCTGCTTTGTGTCTCCTACAATGTTGTCTCCCTGAGTGGTGTCACATTGGCTCTCGTAGCCCCAGTGACACTTTTGGGATGAGGGAGAGTGAAGACGGGCTACCCTGGGGGCAGGGCACCAGAGGAGAAGGTGGAAAAAGGCAGCTCATTTGCTTTACTGAGGCAGCAGAGCCAGCTCCTAGTCTTAGCGCCCAGATCCCAGGTACTCAGGGACCCAAGTTGAGTTAAACATTGGTCCAAGAGTAGCCCAGGCCTGCGCACACTTCCCAAGGGTCTTGGGGAGATTTGGGTTGTAGCAGGCCTCCTACTGACATGCACCTGCATTCTTGTAACCAATCTAAAAAAGCCGGGCCTCTGCTCCTCAAGAAGCAGAGAACAGGCTAAGGAACCACAGAAAACTCGCACACCAATAATCCCCATGCGTGTGTGCTAGGTCACAATCACGAGAAAGATGGCTGGCAGCGACAATAGTCTTCAAGACTTTCCTTCAGTGATCAGAACCACTTGGAAAAGTGGGCATTGTCTTCCTTTTGCAAATGGCAGCCCCTGCACTGAGTGAGACGGGTGACGCAGGGTGAGGGTCATGTTCTGTGGGTTGTCCTAATGGTCGTCTTGAGCAGCAATTCTTACATTGCCCAGCCTTGGGACCCAGAGTACTAGGATGCACAGCCTAGATCACTGAAACGTGGCATCCATCCGTTTCCCGGGTCTTAAGTGGGTATCACAAGTACTCATTATTGTGCCAGGCTGTGTTAAACTTGGGGACAGATACAAAGAGACCCAAGACTGAGGTAGGTTTCTATTATATCCTAGGGTAGAGTTTCTCCACCTGTGGGTTGCAACCCCTTTGGGGGTCAAACGGCCCTTCCACAGGGGTTGCATATCAGATACCCTGCATATCAGATATTTACATTACAATTCATAACAGTAGCAAAATTACAGTTAAGAAGTGGTAGTGATATTTTATTTGTGGTGAAATGTGATATTTTATTTATATGTTAATAAATAAAATTTGCCTGGAGATCAGAGGTCATAGCCAGCCATAAACAGAAGTCAGGCGGTGGTAGCACATGCCCTTAATCCGACACATGGCAGGCAGAGTCTCTGTGTTTTCAAGGACACAGCCAAGTCTGGTGACACACGCCTTTAATCCCAGTACCAACCATAGAGACCAGGAGGTCTTTATAGACAGGCATTGACGAGGAAGTGATGTGGCTGGGCTTAGAGCCAATGAGAAGGAAGAACAGGAAGGCAATAAAGGCACAGATTAGACAGGAAGAGGCTCTCTTGAGAAGCTACAGCCACGTGGTAAGCTAAGGTTAGTTGGCAGCTATTGCTCTGATCTCTACAGCTTGCACCCCTGTATTTGGCTCTGTGTTTCTTATTTAACAAGACTGTTTAGAAATTTATCTACAGGAAGTAGTAAAGAAAACAATTTTATAGTTGGGGAGTGGTCACCACAGCATGAGGAACTGTATTAAAGGTTCACAGCAGGAAGGTTGAGAACCACTGTCCTAGGGGAACTTTCTGGCAGAGAGCTATGATGTATTATGGAAGAAGAATGAGAAACTATTTGAACAACTTGTGAAATATACACTGATTGAGCAGACACCTGTTTACCCATGGTCACAGCAGCATCACACTCAATACTCAACAGCCAAAAGGTAGAAACTACCCAAGGGCGGTCATCCGAGTGCATGGACTCCACAAATTCATGAGTTGAGATCTGATCACCAACAATATGGCATCAAGAGGAGAGTCCTTTGGGAGGTGACTGGATCAGAAGGGTTGAGCCCTCATGAATGGGATTAGTCCCCTCACGAAAGAAACTTGAAGACACTGTTAGCCCTGTTTACCCTTCCTCAAAGAAAGTATCACCTATGAGAAGCAGGCCCTTGCCACACCAAATCCCCTGATACCCTGATCTTGGATGTATTTTCTAGGCTCCAGAGCTGTGAGTTATAAATTTCTATTGTTTATAATTGACCTACCTCAAGAAATTTTTACAAAAGCTTAAATAGACCGGGACGACAAATGTCCACCAGTGTATGAAGAGATAGCAAAACATGGTGTTAGTCAGCCCCACAAGGGAATGGAATTTCCACGTGACTGGGGATACAACACTAAGTGAAATAAGCCAAATGCAAATAGCCAGGTACGTTTTTGTCAAACACCTGTGCATGAGGAACCTGAACTGGTCAAATTCATGTAGACAGAAAGGGGCTGGGAGGGAAGGGACATGGGATGCTAGAGTTGGGGACAGAGTTTCAGTTATGAAGATGGTTCTGGAGATGATGGAGGTGATAGATGCATAATATCATAAATGTTCTTAGTGCCACTCAAGTGGATGCCTAAAAATGACTAGTATTAAAAATTTTATGCCTTATGTATTTCATCACAAGGAACAAATGTGCACTGGAGATTGGGGGTTCCATGAGTCTTGACAGAGGCTTTGGCATCAGTTTCCAAATATGAAGCCTATTAGCATTTTGCAATGGGTACCTACCTATGCACGGGCCCCTAGGACTTCAAATGTGGTGGCTGAAACCATGCCTTGAATTCATGAGGAAAGATGTACTAGGAATGTGTGTTGGCTGCTTTTCCTATTAATGTGATCAAGCACCCCAACAAAAGCAATTCAAGGAAAGAGGGGTTTATTTGGGTTCACAGTTCAAGGGCACAAGTCAGTTCATAGTAAGAATGACCCAGTCGCAGGAGCTTCAGGCAGCTGGTCACCTTGCATCCAAGATCTGAATGCAGAGAGTAATGAATGCTGGTTGTCAGCTAGCTTTCTCTTTTTTTATGTAGAACAGGGTCTCAACCAAGTACTGCCCAATCGAGGTAGCTTTTCCCACCTCAATTAACCTCATCAACATAATCCCTCATGGACATCCCCAGATGCTAACCTAGTCTAGATAATCCCTCACAAGCATGCCCAAAGGCTCTGTTCATAGGGGATTCTAGGTCCTGTCAAGTTGAAAACCAATAGAAAGCATCACAGAAGATGTAAGAGAAGGGGATTCGGGACAGGCCCTTGCTGTGTGCGAGGTTTCAGAGACAGCATCCAGCCCCCGGATTAGTGAAGAGTGGGGACCAGAGCCACTCGTTACTGATGTTAGCTAGGCTACAGTGATGGCTTGGATTGTGGAGCTGATGGGTCCTGAGGTCATGGGAGGGGCAGAAGAAACAGGAGAGGACAGTAGACGGGGCACGGTTTCCGAAGTATCTTCCCATTAGGTAGGTCATCTTTGTTACCCCAGGAGGTCTCCCAGACAGTGGCAGTACTAGCTCCAGGATCCCTATGGAGGAAGAACTTGGAGTGTGCACCCTCTTGCTACTTCAGCAGTAGGGTTTTTGAGACCCCAATGTAGCATCAGGTGACAGGTGAAATAGTCTGGTTCTCAGCGCTTTTGCCCCAAGTGGCAGGGTGAGCAGGCAACAGGTGGAAGATGAGGGTGGAGAGGGGAGGGGAGAGAGAGATGTCAGTCTTACCCAATCAAAATACTCGTATAAAACCTAAAAGTAGGTGGTCTGGGCTAGAAAGTAAGAACCTTGGGATCCCAGACTATGGTAGATATGGGGATGCTGTCCACGGCACAGTCAGGACCAGCTCTGGGCCCTGAGATGAGATTTTCCCCCTTCAAAGCCTCTAGAAGGGGACTCTCCAGAGCAGTGGCATTTTAAGAGGCTCTGAAGGGGACAGCATATGATCCAAAGGCGTGATTGGCACTCCACAGTGTGACTGAAGTTAGGCAAAGGTGGCGAAAGATGGATTTTTTCACTCCAACCTTCCACTCAGCCCATCTTAGGCCTATTTGGCCCACAAATCAATGACTGGGCCTACAAGTCACTGTGTGTACTTGAGGGCCCCAGATCTGCTATGCATCAGAATTGTCTGCAAGGCATGCTAAGATATAGACTCTTACCTGTCAAGATCTTTTGCCTTGATCTCAGGGATGAAAAAAAAACCACAGGGCTTCGTAGCAGATGGATAGACCCAGGAATAAGAGCAGAAATGGGAAATCTCCATGGCTGGAGTCTTCACCTTGTGTGGTTAAGGATGAGGTAGCTATAGAAGGCAGGTGTTCACGGGTTCATGAGCGTCCTTCACGGTGCATTTACTGAGCATGTGTTAGCTACTGAGGACACGTGGATGGGAGGCAGAGGTCAGCCCCATGAGACAGCCAGCGAGGCTGACTTACCCAAGGATCTGGGTCCCAGCACTCCAGGGCCCCGCAGACAACCACACACCAGCCAGTCTCGAGCAGCAGCCTCAGTTTGGACCCAGCATCTCTCTAGCAGTTCTTTCCTAGGCTCTGCTGGAGGGGTCACCATGTCACCAGGGCTCATTTCAACTGTTCTTCTGGGTCAGGCTGGGTCACCCCAGGCTCATGAGTGTTTAGAGAACCCAGCAGGGGCTGTTGCTCCTGGAGCTAAAGGGGGTGATCACCTCAAAGGATATGCAAGCCTGCTTCTGTCTGTGGCGAGCTTGCCAGAGCGTCTGATTCCTGGATCAAGGGTGGAGGTCAAAAGCGGTCCAAGGAGTCTTTGGAGAACCCACACTAGGAGGCCAGGGGCGGGGGCGGGGGGGGGGGGTATGGGCACCACAAGCCCAACATTATCAGAACTGTGTCCTGGCTGCAGTCCCCTTGTGGAGAGTGTCCAAAGCCTGGAGATCTATTATAGAATGACCCCTGTCCCTAGACCTGAGGCTGATATGAGAGGCAGAGTTGCTTTATTCTGGTGGTGGATAAATGAGAATTGCCCTCCATTAGATTGTGATTAATTGTAGATTCATAGGCATAATGATCCAACAGTCAGGACCTTCCCTCTTTCCCCAGAGCTCACATACCATCATCCCGATAAGTGTCTTGGTTTCTGGTCTGTTATTGTGATGAAATACTAAAGAAACAGAAGGGAAAGTGTTTGGCTTCCAGTTCCAGATGTGTAGGCAGAACAGGGAAGGCAAGGCACTGGGAGAAGGTGGCCAGCCTGTCTTTGCATTGACACTCCAGAAGCAGACAACAGGAAGTGAGGCCAGGCTATACAACCTCAAAGTTTGCCCCCAGTGATTCACTTCTGCGGGGTACAGCCTCGGCTCAGGTTTGGGTCATGAGGCAAGTGGGTAGCACTCAAGTGGCCCTGAATAGCTCGAGCCATCTTTATTTATACTTGAACAGAGTTTTTCTTACCAGGGTTACATGAAGAGTTTTATTATTGGCTCCTATTTTTGAATTTAAGAAATACATTACAACTTAAGGAATACATCGTGATCATTATGAAAGCCCCCATTGTTCCCCTTCATGCTTCCCCAAATACATCTTCCCACCCCTGTATAACCTTATTCTAGACACAGAGTTCAGCATTCTTGCAGCTTAACTAAATATCAAGCCACACACATTCTGCTCTAGCAGCACTTAGGTCAGCTGGCAGCTACTTGAGGTTACAAAGTTAAAAAGTAGTAGCCATGGGCACAATGCTTTAAGGACAATATTCAAACCCAAACAATTCTGTCATGTCTGCAAGATACGCTTTTATTAGTTTCTTTTTTACAAGAGGGCTCTATGTCTCAATCTCTCTGTAAAAGGCAGACTTTGATAAGGCACTCTTTTCCCATCCCACTATACCATACATTATAATAAGCTCCTGTGTATGGTAAAGATGAATTTAGCCAACCTGTATTTTATATCGCATTTTTCCCCATGAGATCATACTAGATCCTATCATTGATTCTATGTGCTTGGTGTCCAGGGAACTTACTCTCAACAGTTGTCACTGTGTGTATTCCTGAGGCTTTTCCTTATTCTGTGTATGCATGCCTCAACTTTGCTTTCCAGAATTGTGAGACATAGTTAATGTTCCGAGTGTTGTTTTCTCATATGTACCTGTCTCTATTGAGTCAGAAAAGTGCCCAGGATTAGGAATTGTAGTTAGTAATTCCAGATAAGAGATTTGAGAAGCATTAGCCCCCTGCTGAAACTTAGGGGAAATATTTGAGAAAGAAGAGAATTTCCAGGGAAAATTACAGCTATTGCATGTGTGATTGACAAAGTAAAACTAAAAATCGCCCAAAGAATCAACAATATACTGAGAGAGAAAAGAGCCTGCAAGGTGCACGAATTTTACAAATTGCTACAGTGTCCCATGGACTACTGGTCCTTGCCAAGTGAGAGTCTGTTCCCACAGGTACCTTGCCCCGAGGAAGTCCATTGGACAGGTAGTCATGCTGATATGAGACAAGGCTGCATGGCTCCCAACACACTTCCTCCAGCAAAGTTCCACCTTCTAAAAGTTCCATAACCTTTGGAAACACTGTCACCAGCAGGGGACCAAGTGATCCAACACATGAACCTATGGGGGACATTTCACATTCAAATCACAATGAACAGTAATTCAAAAGTCATTTGCTGAGTTCTCGCTAGGTGTCATGGTTCATTATGGGCCTTGCTATAATTCGGTTGTGGAATGTCCCCTGTGGGCTCCCGTGTTTGAACACTTGGTCCCTAGCTGATGGCACTATTTTGGGAAGATGTGGTCTAGTTAGCAGGCGTCAATCGCTGCAGCAAGCCTTGAAGGAGACATCTACTTCCCGTTGTAGCCTGAGCTCTCTGCTTCCTGAGCTGCTGGGATGTGAATAAGCCCTGCCACACGCTCCCATCTCCATGGATCGGGGCACCACAGCCTCCATGCCTGCCCCCAGCCCCATGATGGACTGATATTCCCTGAACTGTAAGTCAGGATAAATCTTCCCTGTCTTCTGTTTGTCATGTATTCTTATGCAATGTGAGGGACGTTAACTACTACAGACCTCTGCCTCGAGACACGTCTCTGACATCAGGGTAGCTGCCATCTTAGCTGCTCTCCCGTGTTCCTGGTCACTCCTCAACCTCTTACCTAGTCTGCCTGTTCTCGCTGGAGTTCTCAGAGCCTCACCCTGCTCCTTTCCTCTTCTCCATCCACCGCCTCCCCAGTGATGTCATAGCAGCGATAGCAGGTCAACAACTCTAATGGCCCTCCCCAACCCCCAGATCTTCCCCAGGCTCCTACTTCTATATCCAGCTACCCATTCAGCTTCTTGCCTGGTGTTTTACAGACATTCAAACTCAACATGTCCAAACTGAACTCCTAATGATTCCCACTTTCACCCCACCCCCCAAAACACCCTTCACCTGAAGGCGTCCCAGCCCTGAGCATGGCGCCTCCAACCTCGTAGTCTCTCAGAATGACCAAGGGTTCCCATTTTCTTCCAGAGCAAGACAGCTCTTCACAAGCACGAATACTCCCATCATTTTGGAAAACCGGCACTCAGGCCCTACATCACATTTATGATGTCCTGCTCCTAAGTTCACACTGGCCTCCTGGCTGCCTCTCAAACACAACAAGTAGATCTCCAGGCCTGGATGGAACTCTTTCTGGAACACAGGCTTCCTTTGAGGCTTACACATCTCCCTTTGTCACTGAGGCACAAGCTGACGTGTGTGTGTGTGTGTGTGTGTGTGTGTGTGTGTGTGATGTGTGTGTGTGTATGTGTATGTACGCGCGCGCGTGCATGTGTGTGTGTGCGCACACGCATTAAATAGATGTGTATTCTTACCACAATTTGCCCAACCATCCTGTTCCCTTCCTCGTGTCACTTTTACTGTCATTATTTTTTTTAATTATGTATTTTATGTCCTGAGTGTTGTGCTCAGGAGCCTGCAGAGGTCAGGAGTGGCTATCAGATCCCCTGGAACAGTCAGTTGTGAGCCACCCTGTGGGTGCTGGGAACCGAACCCAGGTCCTCTGTAAAAGCAGCAATTCCTCTTAACTGCTTAGCCCTCTCCCCAGCCCTTTTTATTATTCTTTATAATCTTCAAGCTCACAATACGTTTCGCATCTTTATTACATTTCTCTCTTCATTGTCCATTTCCCTAGACACGAAGACATAGATCCTTCACTGTTTGTGGCCACTAATGTCATACAAGTTCTTGGAACAATGTCTAGACATAGATTCTCAGTACACAGCGTTGAATTGCCTGGCTGACTCTCTTTTGGGCCAATCTTAAGTACTTCAGAGGCTGAATATGAAACAAACAAGTGTCAGCACATTAAATTTCCTGCTTAGAATTCCCCGTCTATGTGATCTTGACACATTTCATTTATGTGGTTTTGATGTCTTGATTACTGGACATATTTCAGAAATCTTGAGAAACCTAAGTCTTTACCTCAAAATCTGATTTCAAATCATTTATGAATATTGAATCAATGAACTGTAGATATATTAAGAAAATATGTGTTTATTAAAATCTTTACAATTGTCCTTTCAGATTTTGGAGCCAAAATGTATTTGCAAAATCTTAAACATCTATTGCAGGTCCTAGGTCTGGTAACCCTGGCCACTAAAAATAAAGATATTCTGGGATGTTAGTGGTGGAGTGGAACAGCCACGTGACTGGGAAATGCCTTGAAACATGAATGACCAACCTCTTGATTTCTAAGCAATGTATCTGGTCTCTGTGAAGCCTGCCCAGACAGCTTCCCACAGTCCCCAGAAGTCAGCCTCGGGACTGAGATCTACTTGTTTTCTTGTCCACATACCATGAAGTCAGCTTTCTGAGGACATGATACAACTCTTCCAAGAAGTTAAAAGAATCTGCCATCTTCTTCACATTTCAGGTCCCGCTTCCTGTTCATTTCACAGATGAGATTGCTGGATGGATCTTGGTCCTCATTATTTTATGATCTGGGGTCCTCGCTACCATGAACTATGCACACACTGAGCAGAAAACACACACACACACACACACACACACGCTCATATTGCTTGCACAAGGCTCCTCAAAGTTTATTCGAGGAGTTTGTATGTGTTCTGTCTCCCAATTGTGTATAGGTTGGCAGCCTAACAGTGTTATCAGGTTTCAGGAGCAGGAGAACTACATCTCCCCGACCCTCACCACGTGCTCCCATCCTTTGTCTACGATGCAGGTGTCTGCTGAACCCCTGGAATACTGGCCACCAATCAGTCCCCTACCTGTATGATGGTCTTTGGGCTTTGGCCCTGACCATGCACCTTCAATATCAGGATAGCCTTCCTTCATCCTTTAAATGTCCTTGTCCTCGTGGGCAGCTGGCTGATGCTCATGCTTTAACGAGGTTATTTCTCCTGCACTTCCGGATTTGTCTAGCTGCGGACCAGCCATATGTTAGTGCCCCTTACAAGAACAACACTGCTACACCATGATGTCCCCTGTCTCTGGCCTTCAGAAAGTCCCACCCTACCTCTGCCTGGTCTTTTTCCCCACCCTGACCCTTGACATTGAGGCTACATGCTGCGTATGAGTGGAAAAAAAAAAGAACGCAAATCTTGAAGATATATAAATTTAGGTTCTGGTTATGAATGTGCTCCTTGGTGACATTGAGTGTGTTATTTGGCATATCACTTAGTCTTCCAGAGTCTCAGCTCTCTCTTAAGTTTAGCGGATTTAATAATATTTGTACATCAAGCTCTGAAATACTTTGGATGGAGTACCTTGGACAGCTCTGGGTTCGGCTTGGGAACTGGAAGATAAAATCTTCATGTTTATCCCCTGTTCTGACCACAAAGGCTCACTGAAGGCATTCATCTCTGAAGACCGTGGCAATGCTTCTCCAGCTGACTTGGGATGTGGATGGCCCTGTGTGTAAGTGAGGGATGGATGAAATCAGTGTCTTCCACTTTCCACGGCCCAGTCCCCTTCATCCTACCTCATTCGCTCACTACATGATACCACTCCAACTGCCACGAAGGAAATGCCTTCGTCAGAGGGCCAGGTACCACCAGCCTGGCTGCCAGCATCAGGACCAACATCAGGAATGTCCTCAGTTATACTCCTCTTGGTGCCAGAAATAACCTTAAGGCTTGAGAGTTACCCACAGTGTCCCTCAGCAGCAGCATGAATCTTGGCCCTTGAAGGCTCTGGACTTCCCTCTTCACATCCTGACCCTGGACAGGAATCAAATTTAACTAAGCAGCTTCAATTGCACAGTTACAAGGAGTCTGAAGGAAAAATTAGAAGCAGTTCCCCATTCTGAGTTAAGGACAAGGACAAAAGGCAAGAAGACAGCTAGAGTCCTACAACTCTCCAGCCTTTGGGGACCCACCTCCTGGAGATACTCAGGGGTCCCTAGATCTCTGAGATAACCTGTTTTGGGATTCATGACAGACATTCTTCTTTCCACAGTATAGAAACTTCTCAGCTTCTTAGAGACCCTGCCAATATTCCTGTCAATCAACATCTCCTGTCAATCAACCTTGTTTTATTCCGGGAGAAACAGAAGTACAACACAAATGGTTTTTGTTGTTGTGTTGTTGTTGTTGTTGTTGTTGTTTTAACAATCTTTACCTTGAGGTTTTATGCCTGGATATGATCTGTTTTCTTCTAGAGTTTGGGACTTGAATACAGGGCCTCACACAAGCTAGGCAAGGTCTTAGGCTAGCCTGCAGCCCTGGCTCTTTACTAATTGTATGACGGAGTCCTGCCTTGAACTCTGTAGCTCAGGCCGACTGTTTACTCCTCACTCTCCTTCAACCTTGGGAAGAACTGGAATTAGAAGCCGGAGCCACACACCTCACTTCATCCCAAGTCTTCTTGCAGAAGAGGCAGTCTGTAGGCGCTGAGCCAGGCCGATGCAGAGGGTACAGATGGAGTTCGCCAGCACCAAAAGGCAGATCTCACTGGATCCTACTTTTCCTTCTCAGTCTACGGCGAAGACACATGTTAACAAGAGGCTCCTTGTTCACTCTTCGAGGTGCTACCAATCTATGTTCTACAGACGAAGCCATCACCTAGGCAGCATGCACCTCCTTGGACCTTTCCCCACAGGGTGTGAGTGCTGGGACCAAGTGGGAAGCAAGATGGAGGAGAAACAGAGGAGGGGCTGAGGCCAGGCCAGTGGCCTCAGAAACAGTGGAGGTATCGCTGCCTCCAAGGCAACTGGGGAGGAGGTATTTCATTTCCTGAGCGGCGCTTGTCCCATTTCAGTTTGAACAGATGGAAATATAGTTCAATGTTTCAACATCATTTGCCTTTCTCGTGCTAAAATATTGATAAGTGCTGCCCGCGCCGATGCCCCCGCGGTTGCGAGCAGTAACTGGAGCATGATGTGTACTGAAGTGAGACACGGCAAAGCCTTTAACGAGTGTTTAAAATTCCTGGAATAATGCGCAACACTGGCTCCTGAAAACCTCCCTCCTGGGCGGCCTCCTAATCGGCGGGAGGAGGGTGAGCTGCGGCGCGGCCCCCCTGCTGGTGGCAATTAACGCCGCAGCTGCTCGGCTTCAGGACCGAACAATGCGGGAGGTGCTGCGTCCGCCCGGGCGGGGAGGCGGCCGCACTCACGGGGGGCAGGACACCCAGTGTTGCCTCCTGCGCCCGCCAGGAGCCTGTCACTCCGTACCCAGCCCCTTGAAAGAGGGAATGCTGCGCCCCGGACTCTTTAGAAAAGCAATCAGCAGACACAGAAAGGAAAGGGAGAAAAAGGAAATTAGGAGGGTGAGGCACAGAAGAAGAAAGAGGAAAAAGGAAAGAGATAGGAAGAACTCAGGGACAGCAGATTCTTTCTAGGAAGAGCCTACCGGCCCCCGAAGGTTGGGTCATCTTACTCCCAAGCTGGAGTGCCCTGGACCGTCGCTGGTGGCATCCCAGTCCTAAACCGCTGTCTCTCAAATTGCAGCTGGGACAAAGGTTCCCAGGTCTCAGCTGAAAGAAAACCTACAGCGTGGACCTGAAATATCACTGCCAAGATTTACAGCAGCCCAGTTTGTCCAGACAAGGATCTGCCTGGATGACAGCATCCCCACATGGCTGTCAGGTGGAGAGTCCCCACCGTGGTTCATTTCTCCCATACTCCAGGCTTCTGGGTTTGGATTCGCGACTTTGGAAATCTCTTCATAGATCTTTGTGGAATCATCCCGAGGACTGTTCCCCAAGAGGCCTGTTCACATCAGATTATAGAAGATAAAGCCTGCATTTTCCAGGAGTGACCTGAAAAAGTACTCACATAGGAGGAAGCAGGGCTGCACCCCAGAAAGTTGTGGGATACCAACCTGGAAGAAATCCTGGCCTATGGTTTTATGACGCACACCCATACAATGGTTTAAGAATCAGGAGGCTGGGACTAGAGAGACAGTTCGTGCTTAAGAAGACTGTTAACTGCAGCTCTTGCAGAGGGCCAGGACTCAGTTCTCAGCACCCACAAGGCAGCTCATAAGCTCTGTAACTCCAGTTCTAGGAAATCCCATGCCCTCTTCTGGCCTTAGAGGGCACTGCACACACATGGCACATATATACATACATACAGGCTACACACAGACACACAGACAGGTAGACACACACACTCAAAACAAATAAAATTTTATGCCAGTCCTGACCTGATAGCACATGCCTTTAATCCCAGCACTCAGGAGGCAGCCAAGCAGATCTCTCCGAGTTCAAGGTCAGCCTGATCTACATAGAGTTCTAAGCAAGTGTGGTGGTTTGAATAGGAATGGCCCCCATAGATGCATGTGTCTGAATCCTTGGCCATAGGTAGTGGCATTACTGGGAGGTGTGGCCTTGTTGGAGTAGGTGTGGCCTTTTTGCAGGAAGTGTGTCACTGTGGAGGCAGGCTTTGAGGTCTTATAAGCTTAAGCTACACCCAGTGTGACACACAGTCTCCTCTCCTTTTGCTGCCTGTGGGCCAAGATATAGAACTCTCAGCTACCTCTCCAGCACCATACAGCAATGTTTCCCGCCATGATGATAATGGACTGAACCTCTGAACTGTAAGCCAACCCCAATTCAATGTTTTCCTTTATAAGAGTTGCTGTGGTCATGATGTCTCTTAACAGCAATAGAAACCCAAAGTAAGACAGCAATCAAGGGATACACAGCAAGATCTTGCTATTTTCTCACTCCTTAAAAAAAAATCAGGAGGCTGGAGGGGTAACTCAGTTGGTAGAGTGTTTGCTTACCATGGAAAAGGTCTTGAGTTTGATTCCTATGCCATAGCATAAACCACATGTGGTAGCCTATACTTGTAATTCCAGCACTTGAGAGGTGGAGGCAGGTATATCAGATGTTCAAAGTTATCCTTTGCTACATATCAAGGTCAAGATCAGCTTGAACTACAAGATACTCTGTCTCAAAAAGAAAAGAATCAGTGTAACTCAGAACCCTTGGTTGAAAACATGGATGCTACGTCCTGTAGAACGGGTGATATTCGAAACTGATAAGACAGAAGTGGAAATCTACCTGCTTGGAAGAAAGATCTGACCATTTGTGCTTATGTCTTCCACAAAATAAAACTCAACTGCTTCACAAATAAAATTGTTAGTAAGAAAAAGGGTGGAGGTGATGAGTGATTATATACAGCACAGGAGGGTAATTTGGGGAACAAATAGTGTATAGTATAAAATAGATGGGACAAGCCAGTAAAGTCTAGAACATGCAGCTGTCATGAATCAGTGAGAGGGGCAGACCAAAGGGCTCCTAAGACCTACCTGTGGCAGTTCCTCTGGAGAGATGTTTGTTTGTTTGTTTGTTTGTTTGTTTGTTTGTTTGTTTGAGACAGAGTTTCCCTGTGTAGCCCTGGCTATCTGGAACTCACTGTAGACCAAGCTGGCCTCTAACTCAGAGATCTGCCTGACTCTGCCTCCTGAGTGCTGGCATTAAAGACGTGTACCACCACAGAGCAGCCTGGAGAAATCTTAATAGTGGAGGAAGCACATAAAGCCAAAGCATCCTGTGGCTTCTAGAAGGTTGCCAGGAATGCCATATTATTCCCGATCCACATTCAGGCCATTCATGCTCAGGGAATAACTTGTCTGGTGGTTCAACAATGCTTCCATTCACACATATCTGCTCCAGGCACCATTCCTTACCCCGGGGGTGCTCCAGGTGTGGCTCCAGTCACATCTGGAGCACAGCCTCAGCAGTAGGTCTGTCCCCCTGTCTGAAGGGGTTGCCCTTCACATTTTCCTGTAGCATCTGTGCACTAAAGGATGCCCTGTCTGGTTTCCCTGACCAGAGGTAGAGTTGGGAAGGAAGAGCTGTGTGCATGACCAAGGCGAGGTCCTTCCCGATGCCAGCTGCCTCCACCTTCTCTGAAGTTTATCTGGAGAACCTGAGGAGCCCCGCCTCGGGCAGCTAGCCTGGGCACTGAGTTAGAGCGGCAAGAGCAGGACCAGTGAGAAGACAGACAGGATGAGGCATCCTCAAGGGCCAGAAAGAAAGACCAACAGCCAAGGAAGGACAAAAACTTTTGAGCAGGGTTTCCCCTCCAGCCCACTCCTAGGAGACACTGGGAACCCCTGGAAGTTCTGATCCACTCAGAACTCAGTAGTGTGACTCAAAAGATTCTCATGGGTCTGGCATGGTCAGATGAATTTGGGAGATGATACCCTGGAAGTGTGAGGCAGATGTGGCCACAACTGAGCTCTTTCATCAGAGTCCTAAGGTGACCCTTTCTTCCCTGGTCTCTTCCATTTAGTAGACTCTGGCACAGAAAGGCTGCCTTGGCTCTGACTTTGCTTAGATGGTTATCCTGCAGCAGACTGCTTCCCATCTCCCTCGACCCCACCACCCACTTGGACCCACCCATTGGTCACCATGGACCCAATATCTAAAGGCCAGGGCACTCATCAGAGCTGATGGAAGAGGTACCTAAAAGAAGGGGCTGTTGGAGCTGCCAGGGTCACCAAGGTAATATCAGTCCCATAAGCAGCAGGCAGATAAAACAGAAAGGAAACAGGCCTGGGAGGAACTGGGCAGCCGTAGCTGTGCTTGGAGCATAGACACAGAATTAGGAGAGTGCCACAGAATGAACTACACCTTGGCCTCACCCCTTGGCAATAAAAAGTGCAGTGGAACAACCAAGAGATTGATTGGCTAGAGGCCATTTCAATGTGAGACCCAGACTGTGTCCACTACAAGTCAGCCTGGCTCTCCATGGCCAATCAGAGTAGAGAAACAAGTCTTGAGGGCTTGGCTTAGGGCCTGGAGTGGGATGGAGGGAAGGACCGAAAGACTGGCTCTGGAATCAAGGCTCTGCTGGTCCCAAAGTCAGGAGGAGCTGTAAGATAGAGCTATGCTCTCCCAGCTTCCCACTCACTGGCTCTCCTTCACTCCCAGACAACATCATCCCACTTCAGAGCAGCCACCACCACACCCGGGGCCTCTTGGCAGGCAGTTATGATGCATTTACTGGAAGCTTACATTTTTTTCATGAATACTCCATCCACTCCGGAAATTTAAGTTCCACCATTCCTGTTTTACAGATGAAAGAAGCAGACTTGGAGCTCTGAAAATTGCAGAGCTCTTATGCAGAACTGGAACCAAACCCCATGCCTCCTGCTCTAAACCGCCTGGCCTCTGCGGGTCCACCTCTCATTGGGTATTTACACATGCAGTACAAACAGAAATGAACCAAAGTACATAGTTACTCTCCTCCTAAAATCAAATTGAAAGTATACTAGGGTTGAGTGTGACATTCCCACCTATAATTCAAGCCTTGAGAGGCTGAGGCAGAAGGATGGCTGAGAGTTCAACACCAGCCTGGGCTACTGTAGTTAAATTGCAGACCAACCTGAGCTATATAGTGAGACTCTGTCTCAAAAGAGAAAAAACAAGTCTATGAGAGTGATCATTGCGGCAGAGTGGTGGAGACATTGATAAAGAGACATATTGACTCACAACAAAATGATTAGTTTGTGTACCCGCAAATGGCAGCTTATGGTAAAAGCTCTTGCCACCAAGCCTGATGACCTGAATTCAGTCCCTGGGATCCACATGGTAGAAGGAGAGAACAGACTCCCCTGAGAATTGTCCTCTGACCTCCACAAAAACACTGTGACCTGTCACATGCATGTGTACATGCACACAAACAAAATGTTAAAGTTTTTAAAAAGAAATTAACTGAGTATGATGATACACACCTTTAATCCCAGCACTCTGGAGGCAGAGACGGTGGGTCTCTGTGAGCTCTAGACCAGCCAGGGTCTCAAAATAAATAAGTAAACAAAACAATAAGAATAAAAGTTAAATAAATTATTAGTGCTGGTTCTGTTTATTTTCTGGAAATGGAGTTGCCATGTACTGAAGTGGATAAGCCAAGATTTAGTTCTGTCTTAGTGAAAACCAAGGCATGGTGAGTTCTGTTTCCGTTTTCTCTTCATGAAACACACCACCTGCTACTCTAGGGTACAATCATTAATCAGAAATGACCCTGCAAAGCCAGCTCAGCCCACGTGTCTACGTGAGAAAGTAGGAATGTCAATTTGATCACGTATGCTTTACTACTTTTACAAAAGACAAGTGGACCTGAAGACTTGTGCTCAAGTGATTGTTTACAGTCTTTCACTTTTTGGGGTTCTGGGATTGAACCCAAGGCCTCCCACCTGCTAAGCAAATGCCCTACCATTAAGCCACACACCTGGTCCATGTCATATATTCAAATGTTTGTATGTGTTTCAAATGGCTGGATTTGTTTTCAGATTTATTTCTTTTTATTTTGTGCATGAGTATTTTTTGTCTGCATGTATGTCTGGGCACCACATGGATGCAGTGCCCATGGAGGTCAGAAGAGGACTTTGGGACCCCTGGAATGGGAATTGTGAGCTGCCATGTGGGTGCTGGGAAGGGCAAAAGCCGCAAGTACTCTTAATCACCGAGCCACCTCCCTAGCCCAAGTGGCTGGATTTTAAATTTAGTAACCAGGGAGACTCACAAGAGTTATGCTGAAGTTTGTCAAAATACGTAGGATGGAGTCGCCTATCTGAACTTCCATACTGGTGTTCAAATGGACCCCAAAGAAGAAAGTTCCAGCCTTGGATTCCAGGCACTTCCACTGCCTCCCCAAGACTACCATCCTCTCCGGCTCCCCCAGGGCACTCACCCAGAACTTCTATAACTGTGCTTTTAAGGATGCCCACCCATAGTTTTCACCCTGTGTTCCCCAAAGGTCCAAGTGGTAAAGACTTGGTCTCCAGAGAGGCACTCCGAGAAGGCAGTGGAGCCCTAAGAGAGCCAGGAGGAGCCTGATCTCCAGGTCTTTGAGGGCGTGCTGTGGAAGGGGACTCTGAGACCCCACTCCCCTCTTTCCTCTGTTTCAATTCCTTGACTATGAGGTGGGTGGCTTTGCTGTACTGTAAGATTCAGTTATAGTGGGTGGACTCAACAGTCCTGAATTTGGAAAGGACATCCATCATGGACTGAGACCTTTAGCACTGTGATCCAAATACATTATTTTTCTCTTTACAAATTGACTGTATTTTTTTTTTTTTGCAATGGTGGAAAATTGATGGATGTGCCACCTTTACTTCCCTGGCCTTGCCTAGGTAGTGCCTACTCCTGGAAAGTTCATCTTATTCCTCACATCTGATGCTAGAGAGTCCTGTAAGCTCCGGAGGGTCCCAATCATTCAGGCAACCCTCACTTCCTCATGTTTAGTGGCCCTCGCGGCTCCAATTCTGCCTGTTCTTTCTGGGTTCCAAGCTCACTTCTCTAGGTATATGCTGTAGCAGGCTAGTAATGCCTGACTTCCTCACCTATGACTCTGGGTGGATACTTATTGGTTTACTCATTCATTAATCCAATAATACGCACCTGGATTTGTAATAGGTGCCAGGGGCAGTATGGAAGTGCAGCCAATGCAGCCCCACCTCCAACTCAGCAGGAGAAACAAGCATCTATATCACTATCAGGCCAGAAAGAAAGTGGTCCTAGGCTCTATGGGAGCCCGGATATCTGGATGAGGAGACAATGTTAGTTTGGTACCTTCTGCCCTGTGCCATAACCTCTGTATGGTCCACAGTTGAGACCTTACTTCTGCTGTTTGGAAATCCCAGCTCCTTTGTGCCCACTTGTGGGTTTCCTGCTCGCTCTGCTCTGGATAGCCAGAATGACTCAGAGAGTTCCTCATTACCCTTCCCCACCCTGTCTCTAAGTAATTTCAAAGTGACTCAGGGGCCCTGATGTTCCAGGGCAGTGCACTTCCAGACTCCCGGCACACAAGTTTCAAGCGTCACAATACATTAAATAAACAGCAAAGACAATACATTTAAAGTTCTCACAGAGGAATGAGGGAGGAGTCTGACCAGAATGAAGGGCTGAACAGCTCTAGGTGGGCACTGATGGGGAGGAGGTAGCCTTACTGGAAGGACCAGGGGATGTACCATCATCATTCTGGTCGGAGACAGAGCCTCATAAGGAGATCCACAGGGTTATCCTCAAGCCAAGCCTTCCTGCATCATCCCCAGACCACACACACACACACACACACACACACACACACACACACACACACACACACACAC
>CABHPH010001329.1:0-12603 GCA_902168325.1 Peromyscus nudipes | reverse complement strand
CACACACACACACACACACACACACACACACACACACACACACACACGACCAGAGTTCCAACTTAGCGCCTTCCTAAAAGAAGGTAGAGAAGACAGTCTGTGTTGGAACCCTTCTCTCTACTGCAGAGTAAAGACAACAGAAATGACTATCGAGCACCTTGCAACTTCCCAGGCCCTCAATTTCCTCACCTGAAAAATGGGACAAAAGTGCTCTCTTCCCAGGAGAGCGTGTGGGTAAGAAGATGGGTAGTGTACCCTGACACCCAGAAGTGTCATGTATGTCCAGGTTCCTCTTCCTTTGGGGACTGACTCTTCCATATAAAGGTTTCACATCTTACACAGTTGCCTGAGGCTTTGTTAGAGGATTTTCCTCTAAAGCATCCAGTGAGGGAAACCTAGAGCATGGGTGGTGTTCAGTGTTTCCCTGGATCTAGAGAAGGGGTAAGTTTTTGTCAGCAAGGAAGAAGCCTCAGTCTGGGAAGGAACAGCCGTGACCAATGAGAGCCGCCTCATGTTGTGTGATATCTTGTTTGTGTTCTGACAAAGCTTGCCTGGAGACCAGAGGGCAGAGCTAGCCACCAGTTAACCATAGAGGTCTGGAGGTTTATACAGAGAGGAGACAGGAAGTGACAAGCCAGGGTGGAGACAGGATCTTGGTCCCTTTGGTCAGGAGGATCCCGGAGAAGTAGGAAGTCACTGGCGGCTGCTCCTCTGCTTCTCTGATCTTTCAGGTTTTACCCCAATACCTGACTCCTGTTTTTTATTGATAAGATTAATTAGATTTACGCTTCAACCTCCAGCTGAGATGCTATGGTAGGAATTTAGTTTGAGATGTGGAAGTTGAACCACTGGCTTTCTTGAGAGGCACCCATTTTGTCTTCTCAACTTTGAAGCTTTTTTGCACAAACTCTCTTCTTTTTTCCATTGAGGGCTAAGGCTGCATTCCTTCCTGGGCTCTGCAGAAAACGGCATCAACCTAGCCGGAGGGCACAGGCTGGGATATCCACAGAGAAAAGAGGACATTCACGCCTGAGTTTTCTGAAGTTGTTCTCCCAGGCTGTCCCAGGAATCCTCCCGCATCTCCAGATAAGTCTCTGTCGCCAACTTTGCTCCTGGTTTCAAATGTCCTCGGGCCACTCTGACATTCCCATCTCTTCTTTTCCACCCGGGGCCAAGGGAGAAATATTCTATATGAACGTGTGTTGGGAACAGTGGGGTATGTAAGCAAAGCTGTCAGAAAACCCAACTGCCAATGGTCCTACCATGTGTGTGGTCCAATATGTTCTCCTCTGCCTCTGGCCAACTCGGAGAAGGAGGAAAAAAAATCCTTCTCATGGAGAGGTTGATAGGGGCTAGAGAGATGGCTCAGCCAATGACAGCACTTGCTGCTCTTGCAGAAGATCAGGATTTGGTTTCCAACACTCACATGACAACAACTCAAATAGTCTGTGACATCAGTTCCAAAGGATCCAATGCCCTACTCTGGCCTCTGTGGCCACTGCATGCACATGGTGCACAGATATCCTCGCAAGAAAACTCACTTTGCACATAGCATAAAGATAAATAAATCTTTTTTTTAAAAGAAGTGATAAATAATAGGGTCTCAAAAGCACACATCAATAAGTTTGTGTATTAAAGGATTGAGTCCCAGGGAGGTGCTATTGGGAAACGCTGTGGCTCTTTTGGAGGCAGGGACTAGGGAAAGGTTCTTAGGGTTAGAAGCCATCCTTGAAGAGGATTATGGGACCCTACCTGTTTGCCCCCTCCATATAGTTCTCTGTCTTAACTTGCTGAGTGAGTACTTGCTCTGTCACAATTTCTCACCGTGACTCTGATCCCATCCAAGCAATGAGGACACCCAAATCTTGGATCTGAACCTCCAGAACCATGGGCCAGAGTACACTTTTCTTGGCTCCATAAACAGCTTGTGTCGGATGGATATTCCATCGTAGTGATGTGAGGCTCACTGAACACATCCGTATAATGGGATGATATTTAGCCATAAAATGGAAAGACATATACTAGGAATGAATGGACCTTATAAAAAAGCCAGATACAAAAGGCCAAATACTAGATCCAACTAGAGAAAATGTCTACCGTGGTGACAGAAATAGATTGATGGTTGCTGGGGTCTGAGCAGGAGAAGGGGGTGCACAGGAAGTGGCTGTTGAAGTTATTTGGGTTTCCTTTGGGGATGGCAAGACTAACTAGGTAGTGCTGACGGACAGACAACCCCACTGATTGGACACCTAACATTGGCTAAAATGGCAGGTTTGTTATGAGTGCTTTGCCACAACTCTGAAACATAAAAAACAAAAGGAAAAACGAGCCTTGAGTATTTTTTCCCTCCACTTTCACCCTCCCAATCCCTGTCCTATGAGAAGTGTTCTGGAGCTCCCTTCACTAAAAGGGACGTTTCTATTTCTTTTGTTGAGGAGATAGTGTCCAATGGGCAAAGCTCACCCAAGATGGCTCCCAAAGGCCTTGGCTGAGACTGTGTTACCTTTAGACCTAAAGTCTGTGGCCAAATAATGAAACACACCAGACTCCTTCCCGGCCTTTGTTCCTAGCCTCTCAGCCACCCTGGCATGGAACTTCCGAGTTGGCCACCAGCAGAGGATGTATCTTCTTTGCCTTGAGAGACTGGAGGCCCCCGTTCCAGGAAGGCGGGCAGGATGGAGCCCATGCTCACAGGGTCTAAGGACCGTTTGGAGGGAGACCCGGTGACCAGACCACACTCAGAGGGCCTGGCACTTTGTTTGGTCAGATCAGTAATGAAGCAGAGGTAGGCACAGCAGGCCACAGGGAGCCTGGGCCATCCTCCCCCCCCCCCACTCCCCCCGCATCCTGGCATTAAAGCAGAGAGAAGGAGCCATCATTCTCTGGGGAGATTTATTGCCTTCCTTGGAGGCAATCTGGGACCTGGAACTTTACCTGAGATGTCACTCCACTGGTGGTGACGATACTTAGGCACCTCGACTCACCGTGAAATATCCAGTAGAGAGTGATTCTGGGGGCTGGCCATGGTGCTACACACCTTTAATCCCAGCACTTGGGAGGCAGAGGCAAATGAATCTCTGTGAGTTCAAGACCAGCCTGGGCTATATAGAGAGTTCCAGGACAGCCAGACAAGGTGAGACTTTGTCTCAAAATAAAACAAACAAACAAACAAAGTGGCCCTGAGCTTGGATGTGTTAGTGAGGAGAAAGGATCTTTAGAGACAGGAATAGGCCTGGACAAATCCTCCAACAACTGGGTAGCAGAATACACCCAGAAACACCGATTTATTGCTGGCAGCCAGGATTTATCTGCTTTCCCTAGTTTGTGTAGAAATCAAACTCCCAACTCCTGGAGTCTTCCACAATGCCACCAGTTTGCTCATGGGCTCTGTGACCCTGACCAGAGCCAATCTGACCTCCCTTTCCTGTGGACTCAGCCTTTCATGGTTTATCACCGTGATCTAAATTCCAGGCCTTCCAATTCTCTGTCCCACCCAGCCTCTCTCTATCCACAGACAACATAAGCTCCACTCAGTGGAACACCATCCCTTCCCTCAAAGTTTGGAGATGCCAGGAAGGCACCAGCGGGGTTGAGATATCGCTTGGTGTTAGAGTGTCTAGCTTGTGTGAGACCCTGGGTTTGATCTCAAGAGGGGCTGTGAAGGAAAGGAGGAGGGAGGGGAAGGGCACATATATTGTATATTGCCTGATACTACACTGGCGGGTCTGGAGCAGTAACTGTTAGTCAGCGTGCCGATCCTTCTGCAGGGAAACATCTAATACCCATGCCAAGTGGATAAAGAGACTCTAAATAGCTTCATACAGTTCAGGTCAGGTTTTGCTTGCCAAGTCATTTTGGCAGCAACCATACCCGACACGCAATAAAAAACCAAAGCCTTTTGAATTTTAGACGTGTAGAGAAGAGAGTTCGGATCTCTCTGTGTGTGTGTGTGTGTGTGTGTGTGTGTGTGGCATAAGAGAAAGCCCAGCAAAGTGGGGGGGGGGAAGAGGAAGAGGAAGAAGAAGGAAGGAGGAGAGGGAGGAAGAGAAGAAAAAGAAGACAGCCTTGTCCCCCACAATCCTCTCACCTCAGACCACCTGGCTGTGGAGGCCAGCCTTCCTTGGGCATTGTTTTGTACTCTGTAGAGTTAAGGGCCGTCTTACTCACTGTGTGCTTTAAGGACAGAAACTTCACCATTGGCATCAGCAGTTTCCTTACGTATTTAGACAGGGACCAGAGGGCTTCCAAAGGTTCCTTTGTCTGTAATATTTAATGAACCCACTCAGTTCACTAGGCAAAAGGTGGCTCTATTATCAGAGTGGGGTGTTGGCTTCACCGTCAGATAGCAGGGTACCCCTAAGAAACAATGGTTCCACACAATACACAATGCCCTTTACTTCTGGGTGTTTAAACTCGCTGTCCCCAGCCCTGGTGTTATCTGTCCCTCCTCACTAGTCAGGAAAATTCATATACCCCAACCAAGGTCTTTCAATGCCCCCCTTTGGGCTCCCTCTGTATCCACAGTTCAGCACAGTAGTTTAAGTGATATCTCACGTGTTGCTTTTTCTCTACTTTCTTTAAACTATGACTGCCACAGGGCTAGGGATCTGGGCTGCCAATAGCTGTCCCCTCCTGTGTACCACTGAGCTCAGCACTCAGCAGGCAGGGATGGCTTCCTGCCAGTCAGTCACTGAGGAAGAGAGCCACGTGACGCGTCTATAGGGTACCCTGGAGGCGTGGGCAGAAGTTAATAGTTTTGGAGAAGGAAGCCTCAGCCCGAGGCTTGCAGGTTCAGGTAAGCGATACAAAGTTACATACGCCAGGGCAGAAAGTCTTTATAAGGCAGAGCCCAGTGTATCGCAGAGTTCTTTTAGCCTCGTTTAAAAAAAAAACTATAGGAAAGTAAAACAGTTTGCAGGAAGCTGGGTGAAAGGAGATGCTTCCAAAATCCCAGACTAAAAGACATCAACTGCAGAGGAAGCCCTGCGTCCCCTCACCCCAGCAACCAGCTCAGATACTGCGCGCCACTGCCGCGAGGTGGCAGCAAAAACCCGCCAATGTTCCCTGCGCACTCTGCTGTCTGCCTGGGGCCTCAGTGTGTGTTTGTCCCCCAAATGCCAAATACCAGCGCAGAGGGGCATCCAGCCCCAGAGAAGGACTGAGCGCCCTGGAGAACTTTGTGGTTGCTCCTTAAGACTCAAGAAAGACTAATGTCTTCTGACCTCTAGCTAATAAAGATTCAAATGTTATCTGGAAACTTCTCGAGGGTGTCATTGGAGTCTATCCAACCTGTGCCCCTGTGGTCTCTCCCTGCCCTCCCACTTCTGGGAAGCCGATCTAGTAGTCTCCTGCCTCCTCTGTTCCCTTTAAGTGTCAGGTCTTGGACTCTGGATACAACCGGACCTGCTTCCGCCCTTCCCGGTTGCCTCTTTCTGTTCCTATTACTGCTAGGCCCAAGGAATGACCCTGAAAGCTGAGCCTCCTCTGTAACTGCTCCTAAGATCACACACACACACACACACACACACACACACACACACACACTCTGGAGAATTCCAAGGAGCTATGTTCGCTCTTGACCTCAGAACCCGCCCTTATTTGATAACATGTTCTCCAAGCTGTGTGGTGGCTCCGAAACCCACGCCTCCTGGGAGGGGCCACCGCCTTCTACAAAGCCTTTCTGAAATTCTAGTGGCCACAAACCCCGGGAGACTGTGCACTGGGCTGTCTCTGTCCCTGGAGCCAGCCAGCCAGGAGACTGAGAAACAATTTGCAGGAGTCTGGGTGCACAGAAGTCGGGCAGAGCTCAGGCCTAGATTCCCCTAGGGCCATGAGGGTCCGGTAAGACCTGGGTTTCCTGCCCTACCTCTGACCCTCCAGCCCTTGGCGGGGCATGCTCCCAACGGCCTGGTGTACTGGCCTACTGTACGGCCACTTCAGCTACTCCCCACACCCCCCTCAGGGAGCCTGGTAGTCAAGATTTCACTGTCTTCAGACTAGCACCCTCCCCAGGATGTTTCTGCACGGTGGAATTAAGGCAGAAGGGTGGGCATGGGAATAGAGCCAATGAGGATTCTCACTCTGGGTGGGGGGGGGCGGCTTTTCCAACAATACTCATAGAATTTGATTGGCTGACTAGACTCCTCTAAGGCCAACTTGGGAGTGGAACGCTGAAGGGCTCCATGTTTCTTGAAGTCACAGGGAGTGGGGATCCAGGGCCATTCAGTCAGAAGTCCACAAAACAGCGGCAAGTTCTGAGGCTGGCCCCCTTGAGCTTTTCCTAGGGATGTGTCGGCTGCCCTTTGGGTATGGGGTCAAGACCACATAGCTTGCTGGAACCTTGTACCTTACCTCATGTCTCGGTTCCTGACTCAACTGGCAGCTTCTCCACACCCCATGGGCAACACCCTAGAGTCAGGAACCAGTCCTGCCACGCTGCTGCCCCTGGAGCGGGTTCTGCCTCCATACCCTGGCCCTACTCTGCCCGTCTGGAATCCCCTCCTCCACTGAAGCCAATCCATTTGTCTGGGTCAATGTTACCTTTTCCTGTCTCCACTCCCAGACTTCCTGTGTGCATTTGTCTTCAACTGATGGTCTCAACTGTCCCTTCCAGTCCACGGTAAGCAACCTGAAGGCAAGCCTGAGTTACACTTGACCCTCCGTTCTTACAAAACTTATGTGGTATTTTTGGACTAAGTGGACTGCCCAGCCTACATTCAGATGAATCAAAACCCTAGGCTCATCTGTGTGGGGGTGTGTCTCCTGAGTAAAATGAATATTTACCTTATACGCCCAACAAAGGTCAAGATCACACATACCCACATCACACACTACTGAGTCCAGCCCACCGTGACACTCTGGGAGTGGAGCTACCTTCATTGATCCCAGGGCCTTGGTAGGAATGCCTGCTTTTAGCCCCTGGCTAGGGGCTTTCCATGCGTCTGGTCCTAAGCAGGCTCTTAGTAGCCCAGTCTCTTGCGGTGTTAAGTGTCAAGTGCCTGAGGTAGGCACTCCCTGACCTACCCAGCTCCCTGCCTGGACTTCAGCACCAATGAAGGATCTTAGAAATCTCTTTACTCAGGTACCAGAAACTCATGGTGAGAAAGACTGGGGGTGGGACATTGAGTGGGCAAGGGTAGCCTCGTGACAGTGTCCAAGTCATTGTCCTTTCTGAGCTTTACTTCTTCTTAGCTTCTAATCAAAGCCTCTTAGGTTTGTGGCTGCGATTCTTTGATCAAGGTTTTCCATACCCTTGATCATTCTCAGCTGGACCTGGCCAGGGTGCGGAGGAGGTGAGGGCAGACAGGGTGGCCACAGGATGCCAAGGATACAGAGGCATGCACGCTGCCGGTAATTAGCCACACTTACTCATTAGAGGGCCTTGCTAAGAATCTTTGTTGAATAATAGTCTGAAATTAATTATGATGGTAAACATTCATCTCAAAATCCAACAAACCAAAGCCTGCATGGGCCTGGAAGGGCTCCAGGAAGCCCTCGGGTACAGGCTGGACCATCATCTGGGGTGGCCCAGGCTGGGGGGGGGGTAAGAGGAAAGGCCTTATGATGCTGTGACTGCAGCTCTCCTAGAAGAAGGGCCTGGAGCCGCCAGAGCTGGACCACAGCGCCCCCCAGCAGACTGAAAGAAGAAAGGCAGTCTGAGTCAGAGAGTGGGGTGGGGCGTGGAGAGGGGGGAGGCACAAAGGCCCAGCTAGCAAGAGGTCTGAGAAGGCCAGGAGGAGGGCCACTGACTTGACAGCACATCCGGGTCCCAGGGGACTCACTGGCTCCTACAGGCCTCCCGCCTTTCTTGTAGATTCCTGGACCCCAAACAGTCACTTCATATCCAGGGATCTGAAAGGTCTCAGGGCACTCACCCATGATCCCAAGCCTAGGGATTCTTTAGACATCAATACTTTATATAGAATGTGCTAGCCTGAAAGGGAAACCCAGGTAAATCCTCAGGCAAGTACTCAGCTAGTGGCCTGGTATGCAGCTCATCCTGTGCTCAGAAAAGTCCATCTACCCACAGAGGGGGCCTCTCTCCTCCCTGACCAGCCAGGGATTGCCTGGCTGCTGCCAGGTGGACACAGCCAGAAGAAATAGAAACACATGTGGACAGGTCTGGTCTGTAATTTCTTTTTGCCAACACCTTTGGTAAAATCCCGAGGGTCTGAATTAGCCTCTTTTGGGTTTAAGCTCCTCCCCCTTTTTCTTAAAGGCAGTGTTTATATCAATGGGAGGGAGGCCTATTTACAAAATGTGGAGAGCACAAACGTGTTTCTGTGTGGTACTGGTGGAATGCAACTGCCCGTCGTAGGAGACATCTGTACACACACACACACACACACACACACACACACACACACACACGCTCACTTGCAGGACAGAGTGGGTAGGGGGAGCTCAGTGGAGAGGCCACTGCCTAGGGCAGGAAGGGACGGGGGTGCTTTCTTGAGTGGAGCCTTCGGGATAGAGGAGGGTGTCTAAACTCCAACCATCCTCCAAGGGGATGGGCATGTTAGGACTCCAGGCTGCCAGACACACAAGCAGCAAGTTCTCAGTTCACTTACTAAGTCAGGCTGGCCATGAGGCAGATGTTCCCTCAGGTGCTCTCGGGGACACTACCCTGTTCCCTACCACAGCAGCACATTTTCTCTAACCCAGCTCGGCCCGTGCCTGAGTCCAGCTGGCTTTTCTAGAGTTTTCTGAATTACTCTGTTCCTTTTCTCCCCTCCTCTCCTTACTCCTCTTCCTCTTCCCCTCACTTCTTTCTTTCCCTCTTCCTTCTGTCCTTCTTTCCTTTCCTTTTTTCCTTCTCTCTTTCTTTTCTTTCCTTCCTTCCTTCTTTCTTTCTTTCTTTCTTTCTTTCTTTCTTTCTTCCTCTCTTTCTTTTTTTTTGAGACAGTGTCACTCTATAGCTAAGGTGGCCTTGAACTTGTGGTAATCCTCCTGCCTCTACCTGAGTTATAGGCGTGTGTTCAGCTCTCCTCTTTTTGTCTCCGTTCACCTCTCTTCTCTCTTTCTTTTCACTCTGTGGCGTCCATCCATTCTGCTGCCCTTATTCTGCAGAACAGCATACCTAGGCACTTGGGGGAGGGGAGTTTCAAAACAGACTTCTGTTCTGCTCTCAATAGTAAGCGTGTTCAGCTGATGGTATTTATAGCACACTGGCTGTCTTCTCTAATCTCTAGCCACCTAGTGTGGGGTTTTTTTGGGGGGGGCATCTCTGGAAGTGGATGAGGTTGAGAGAAGTGGTCTCTGAGGTGCCCAGACGGGCTGTGTAGTGGAGGGCAAATGACCTGAGGGACAAGGTAATGTCTTTGGGTTGGCTCCTCTGCCAGCAGGTGTCTGAAGGTTCCTCAAACATCCTGTCTTCGTGAATATGCCATGGCTGTGTTCTTCAAATGAATTAATCACTCCTCTGAAGCCTCTCCCGTGTACGAACTTCCGGTGAGTCCCAGCCCTCTCTGTACAACAGACTGTATGTGACCCGTCTGTGGGTGCTAACGGTGCTTTACACGAGTGTGCAGTTCTATTGTGGTGTGAGTCTGGATGGCTCTGTGGGAGGAAGATTGTAAGACCGGGCGTGTTTGTGTGTGCATCCATGCAAGTTTGGAGCATGTGCATCCTGGAGAGAGTACCTGCAGGGAGGAGAGATGTCGAGGATGCTTGCATTTGTGTTTTGAGTACTGATGTGGACTCTGTAAGGGGTAACGCAGAAAGACCGGCTGTGTGTTGTGTAGGGTAGACCTATGGGTGTTGGGAAATTGTTCTGGTAGCAGGTGTGGTGTGTGTGTGTGTGTGTGTGTGTGTGTGTGTGTGTGTGTAAGCTGTATTTATGCAGAAATGGCTGGAAGCAAGGTGTGCATACATGTGGCTAGGGTATATTTGTATAAGTGTGTGTGTGTGTGTGTGTGTGTGTGTGTGTGTGTGTGTGTGTGGTGTAGCCTCTGTCAGCCTGGCTGTGCCTGCCCCCTCCCACCGAGTCCTTCCTGACACTGTAGAGCTCAATCAGCAACCGCATGAATACACTCGAATGGAAAGTTGTGCTCAGCTGACCGGAGAAATTGGAGCTGGGCATGTACTACTACCCTCCTCCCAGACTCCCTCACCCCCCCTCCCCCTTAGGCCAGACAGCCATCCCAGCCGGCTGGCTGGGACCAGGAAGGCTCAGTTTAGCTCAGCTGGGCCCCCACCCCACCCCCGGAAAGAGACCCGGCAGTGGGAGGCGAAGGGGCCCATGCTCGAGGACTTGCAGCTCAATGGTCTTCACAGGCTGGAGGACTCCGCCTCAGTGCCCAGGGAGGACATCGGAAAGCCTCAGAGGTGGCAGCCAGTACTCCAGGTGACAGCCACACAAGGCAGTACAGGAAGGTCAGACGGATGGGTGGTAAAGGAAGACAAGGAGGGGGAGAAGAGTCTGAGGCAGTCCCTCCTCTAGAGGAACTAGAGCATGGCCAATGATCCACAGGCCTGGCAATAGGGTGTAGGTTTAGTGATCCTTGCAAGGTTCAAAATGTACCAGGCAGTTCCATTCCATTTTTGAAGCACATGGGTGTCTGTGACAAACTGGTAGTGGGCTATGGGAAGTCAGATCTTCAGCCATTCTGACTGAGCCTCTCTGAACCCCAAACTACAGTGTGCTGAATGAAATACAAGATGGGGCCACTACTCTGCCTCTACACTCCCTCCCACTTGGCCTGCCTAGGCCTTGGACTGGCCTTCCCAGCACTGCACTGGAATCAGCTCCCGGGGCCAAAGTTGGGCCACTAGTCCTAACCATCCCCAATCCCAGCCCTACCACCAGGCTCCCGTGCCTCCATCCAGCTCCACTATTGATCAGCATCCCTGCCTAGCACTGTGGTACTGTGGCAGCTTCCGGGTCATTTCTTTTAAATCAGTTGTGCATCTCACCAGGGATAATCAACTTCACTGGCACTGGGCCGTTAATTTGGCAGGATTCAGAGGGCAAGAAGAGGGCCTGAATAGGAGCTCGGGGATGGGGCTAGGAAGGGAAGTGGGTTAAGAAGTGAGCAAGCCAAAAGGAGTACATAGGGGGATCCTAAGGGTGGGGTCTTTGATGCAGATTTCCCCAGCTTCACAGTCCAATCTGCTGTTTGGGTTTCCGATGCAAATCCTAGATAACTATGGTTTTTGTTTGGAGGGAGAAAATTGGATGTTACTCCTCAAGCTGTAAATCTCAGAGCGGTGGTCCTCAACCTTCCTAATGCCGCGACCCTTTAATACAGTTCCTCATGTTGTGGTGACCCCCCAACCATAAAATTATCTTTGTTGCTACTTCGTAACTGTAGTTTTGTTACCACTACGAATCGTAATATAAACATCCAATACGCAACCCTAGGGGTAGCGACCCACAGGTTGAGAAACACTGCCCTAGACCATGCACCTAGATCTAGGGAGGTCTTGCATTGGGAACATTCTCAGCCAAATGCACTCAAGGAGAGGTAAGAAGAACTGCACAGTACACAGGGAGGGGGTCTCAACCCTCTGATGCTCAGGGGAGCCAGCCCGTTAGCTGCTGTGTGGCCCAGATAGAGGGTCCGCAGAGGCCCTCACTCCCCTGGCTCAGGCACAGTTTGCTTTGCTCCCAGGAGGTTAGGGGGTGAGCGGGTTTTTGTACAAAGAGAAGCTCAGCACTGCTCTTCCATCCAGCTCTGCCCCCGCAGTCCCTGTAGGACCTTGACTGCTTTGGCCATAGTTCTGGGGGCTGGAAAGAGAATGGACAGGCACTGGGTAAAGGAGAGATCTGGCCAGAAACGGGCCCCCCTTTTGCTCTGCCCTCTGTTTGAAAGGGCAAGAGTCAAAGCCTCCGTAATAACTGATGTATCAAGGGCAAAGGTGAATGGAGGAAGCAACCAACCCCCACTAGCCAATGAACATCTGTTGTGGGTTCTCACACCTGCACATGTACATACACACATACACACACACACACACACACACACACACACATCCCATTTCTTAGAGGGGTAGGAAGATTCTTAGGGATGGGGACTGAGGTTCACTGTTCAGGTTCACGGACTGACTAGAATAAGTGAACATAGATGTCCACAAAAAAAAAAAACCTGAAATGCATGAGATACATATTCTCTGGACAGAAAGCCCCTTCTCACAGTACCCTCCTGTAGGTGTCTCGGAGCCACTGTGATACTCCTTGCAAGACTAGGAATTTGCAAGCCGCTCATGCTGTACGTAAGTACTACACCCAAGCTATGCAGCGCATATGAAAATCCACGCTAGGCACATGCCAGGGAAGTATGCGTGCATTTATATCTAGCACACGCATACATCCTTTCCGTATGCAGAACTTGACGAAATGGCGAGAGCCCAGCTCTAGAACGGCACACACACAGGCGCTCACACCAAGCACACAGGAGACCTGTAGGTAAAGTCAGAAAAATGCAAGGAACACAGCATTGGTATTTGCGGCAGACCTATGTAGGAATATAGGGTGATTGACAGGGGCCACAGGCTGGTGACACCCAACGGGGCTCAGGCCCTCCAAAGTGAAGGCTGCTTGCTGGTGGAGTCCAGTGGCTGTTTTCTTCGGCGGAGGAAGAGGCAAGGAGTTGACCCAAACTT
>CABHPH010001328.1:0-101917 GCA_902168325.1 Peromyscus nudipes | reverse complement strand
TGATGAATTAGTTTCAAGTGGATCGCTGAAATAAGACTTTAGTTCAAGTGAAGTTGTTTGCCAAGGGATGGCTACTCATCAACTTTTCTGCCGAACATCAGGATACAAGAGTGGAGGAGGGGGCAGGTGAATTTCCCAGGAATCAGACAACTGAGTAGGTTCTACCTGGTGGTTGCTAACACGGTGCTGGTGGCTTTGCCTCCTTCTGCCTGAAAACCTGGTCTGCACTGACTCTATTCTAGTGAATTATATTTGTGTCTAGTCAATTTTGACATACCTGGGTCAAAATTTACCCAGAGTTAGGGATCAGAATGTCTCAAAACTAGCAGTAGTGAGCATATAGAATGGGCTTTTCTCACCTCTTCTCAGGCCCCCAGCCTTGGCAGACACATGCAATTTATCTCAATCCTAAAATAGTAAGTGCAAAGTAGAACAAAGTACCTACGTTGTTGTACTGAACCATTGGAATAGCAGGAATTGGAAAGTCCTTCTAGAGTCAGGGTTACTTTGTAACCAGTTAGCTCAACCTTGCCTGGGTCTCGCTTTGCTTTCCAGTCCCTTCCTTTCGCTATGGAAATTCTACCATCTGGTCCTGCCAAGGGACTCCCTCCCCTTTCTCCTCGCTTCCTGGCTCCTGAAAGCTTGTGCCTTCTACTTACTGCCTTCTCCGCTGTGCTTGGTTTCAGGATCAGTAAATGCTTGTGAAAAGACCTCATTTATGTTTCTGCGACAAGAGCTGCCTGTTAGATTGGCAAATATAATGAAAGAAATAAGCCTCCTTCCAGACAATCTTCTCAGGACCCCGTCCGTACAATTGGTACAAAGTTGGTAAGAGTCCCTTCTTGTGTTTACAGTTTCAGTGGACTTGTGCACTTTGTTCAAGGTTAAAGAAAACACTCTTATTTATGTATTTATTTATTTATTGAGGCAGGGTCTCATATAGCTCTGCCTGGCCTGGAACTCTCAATGTAGACTAGGATGGCCTCAAATTCAGAGAGGTCCACTTGTCTCTGTTTTCCAAGTATTGTAGATTAATATTTATCTGAGATAGGGTCCCACTATGTAGTCCTGGATGGTCTGGAACTTTATGTAGACCAGGCTGGTCTCAAAAATCAAAAAGATCTGCTTGATTTTTCTTCCCAGGTGCTGGGATTAAAGGTTTGTACCACTATGCCCTTTATTTATTTTTTCTTTTCTTTTCTTTTCTTTTTTTTTTTTTTTTGGTTTTTCGAGACAGGGTTTCCCTGTGTAGCTTTGCGCCTTTCCTAGAGCTCACTTGGTAGCCCAGGTTGGCCTCAAACTCACAGAGATCCGCCTGGCTCTGCCTCCCAAGTGCTGGGATTAAAGGCGTGCACCACCACCGCTCGGCCTTATTTTGTTTTTTATGTAAATGTGTGAGTATAGATGTACCACACATGTGCAGGTGCCTGTGCAGGCCAGAAGAGGGTACAAGATCCCCAGGAACTACAGTTGTGAGCTGCCTATTGTGTGTGGTGGGAACCTAGTCTCAGTCCTCTGCTAGGGTAGCAAGTGCTCCTAACTATTGGGCCACCTCTCTTGCCCTGCATATGCTCTTTAGTAGAATCTTAAGGCAATCGAGGCACTCCTCTCCTCTGTGTGTCTTGTCTTCTCAGCACTGTACTTGATTAAAATTCCTTGGTTTTGAGAAAACCAATCAGGCCTGCACAGAAATACTGTTGCTAAGTTTAAGATTTATGCTACAGTCTCTGCTGGAGTGTTGTATTCTAAAGAGAAAGGTATCTACCATTTACTGATGGCTATATACTTACATACATTTCTTTTTATTCTTTTAACCATGCCTGGTAGGTATGGTTCAGTCCTTTTACTGGTGAGGAAGCTAAGACACTATACACCTGTCTGGGTGTGAGCACAGACAGCAGTGGAGCCCTGGGTTTCAAGCCTGGATTAGTCTGTTGTTGCTATATCATGGTGTCTTCAGAATGATGACATGAATTCAGGGCTGCATGTATTTTATTATAAAGTGAGTTTATTTTGGTGAAGTATATCTTTTTCTAAATTATAAAGACTGGAGATGGAGATGTAGTGTAGTTGATAGAGTGATTGCTGGCATGCACTAGGTCCTGACCTCAACCCCCAGCACTACATAAACCAGAGGAAGTAGTGCACACTTGTATTCCCAGCACTCTTGGGAAGTGGAGGCAGAAGGATCAGAAGTTCAGGGTCAAGCTTGGTTACACAGCAAGTTCTAGGCCAGACTCACCTAAGTGAGATCCTGTTTCAAACCACAAAAATCACAAACTCTTATTCTGCTTTTTATTAACATCTGTATTAATGAGTTTGGTGTGATGATGTAGTGTGTGCACTGACACTTTCTCCCTTTTAAAAATAAGTAGAAGTTATTGTAATTATATAGGTACTACAATTTCCCCAAAATGATAATAAAAGGTTTTTAAATTTAAGTTTTTTTATGTGTATGGGTGTTTTGCCTAGATGTACATCTGTGCACCAAAGGTGTGCCTGGTGCGTGTGGAAGCCAGAAGAGGGCATTGGATCCCCTGGACCTGGAATTACAGATGGTTGTGAGCTGCGATGTGGGTGCTGAAAACTGAACCCAGGTCCTTTGGAAGAGCAGGAAGTTCTCTTGACCACTGAAACCATTTCTCTAGCCTGATAATAGAAGTTTTAAGGGTATATATTTTTTTAATGTGGCCACCTGTCCGAATCTTTTATTTATTTTGAGACAGTCTTCCTGTCTTCATCTCCCTAGTGCTGGGATTATAGGCGTGTATCACCACAGCCTACTTGTTAATTTTAAAGTGTTATTAACTTTGTTTTAAATTATATTTTAAACTGTGTGTGTGTGTGTGTGTGTGAGAGAGAGAGAGAGAGAGAGAGAGAGAGCGCACACGTGCGAGTGAGCATGAGAGCGAGAGCTAATGCGAGTGCACACACGAGCCCATGTGCTCAAATTCCTGTGGAGGTCAGAGAACAACTTGCAAGAGTCAGTTCTCTCCTTCCCATGTGGGTCTCAGGTATCAAACTTTTTGTTAGGCTTGAGGGCTGGTGCCTTTACCCAGCCTTGGTCCTTGGTCCTTGCTGTTATTTTGGGACACTGCCCTGGGCAGCCTGGAGCTCACTGTGCTGCTGTGAATATCACTCTGTATGCTATGAATGTGTTGCTCTGATTGGTTAATAAATAAAGTGCTGATTGGCCAGTAGCCAGGCAGGAAGTATAGTATAGGTGAGACAAGCAGAGAAGAGAATTCTGGGAAGAGGAAGGCTAAGTCAGGAGTCGCCAGCCAGACACAAAGGAAGCAAGGTGTGAAGGCAGAGCTGAGAAAAAGTACCAAGCCACGTGGCTAAACATAAATAAGAATTATAGGTTAATTTAAGTGTAAGATCTAGCTAGCAAGAAGCCTGAGCCATTAGGCCAAACAGTTTTAATTAATATAAGTGTCTGTGTGTTTATTTGGGTCTGAGCAGCTGCAGGCCCGGGCGGGACTGGAGAAAACTCCAGCTACAAATGGCACCCAACAGCTTGAGTTTCCACTTCTCAGAAAAGGGGAAGTGCTGGGGATGTCTTTCTGTGTGCTGTGAATGTGTTGCTCTGATTGATTGATTAAAAAAAAGGCTGATTGGCCAGTAGCCAGGCAGGAAGTATAGCATAGGTGGGATAAGCAGAGAGGAGAATTCTGGGAAGTGGAAGGCTGAGTTAGGAGATGCTGCCAGCCGCCACCGCCACGAGAGGACCATGATGTAAAGATACTGGTAAGCTACGAGCTATGTGACAAGGTATAGATTTATAGAAATGGGTTAATTTAAGATGTAAGAACAGTTAGCAAGAAGCCTGCCATAGCCATAGAGTTTATAAGTAATATAAGCCTCTGTGTGTTTACTTGGGTCTGAGCGGCTGCAGGAGCCAGGTGGACACAAAAAAACTTTAGTTACACTGTACAGACCAGGCTGACATTGAACTTGCAGAGATTCTCTTGCCTCTACCTCCTTGGAACTGGGATTACAGGTGTATGCTGCCGTGTCCAACTAAAAGCCGATTTCTGTTGTTTTTTGAGTCAGGGTCACTGTGTATTCCTAGCTAGCCTGAAACTCACTATGTAGACCAGGCTGACCTTGAACTCACAGAGGTCCTTCCTGCCTCCTGCCTCCTCAGTGCTGGCATTAAAATCATAAGCTGCCATGCCAGGGGGAAAAATATTAAGCAAAATTTTGTTTGTATGAATGGCCAGAGTCAAGTATTAAGTGGGGAAAAAAAAGTAACTGCAAAACATTTCCCTATTATGATCAATGGAGATGCTACTTGTCTATTTGTAGATATTATAGTTCTTTTCTCAGTACCCACACTGGGGGGTTCCCAATCACTTGTAACTCCAGCTGCAAGGAATCCAACACCTTCTGGACTCTGAGGACCTCTGTACTCACATGTGCACATATTCCCCAACATATGTACACATAATTAAAAATAAGTCATTATCAAAAGGAGATAAACAAGGGCCTGGGAAATTGGCTTAAAAGTGTTCACTGCTCTTCCAGAGGACCAAGGTCAGGCCATGCATAACTGCCTATAACTCCAGCTCTACGCATTTGTCAAGCTCTTGTGACCTCTGAAGGAACACACACACACACACACACACACACACACACACACACGCGCACACACACACACACACAGTGGAAATAAATAGTAAATAAGCAGAAGAAGAAGGACTGCTTCGTGTTGGTCCCCAGAGGTTGGCTAGTTCGTGTAGTTAAGTGAGAAAAGTAGCTTAGAGAGTATTGTGGGATACACAGGAGAAAATTTAATCTTCTGAGGAAGTCTTTCCCATTCCTTACAGTTCTTCATGAAAACTAGCTTATCCTGCTTTTTGAAATCTGGTTTTGCCTCACAAGGGGGAGAGATTTAAATACCTCCTAAAGACAAGACTTTTTCTTGCCAACGCAGAGAAATTTCAGGGCTACAGCAGGGTGATAGCTATGAGAACCACTGGGCTTTTGACTGCAGCAAGGCCACTGTCAGACTGACTCCGGGATTTCCAGATGTCAAAGGACCCTTCCTTATCCCATCCCCTCAAAGTTGGGGCAGTGTGAAATGCTTCCAGGCACACTGTGCGGGATTTACACTGTAAACATACCCGAATGATTGTGGAGGTATTTTCAGTCCTGGCCCTGTGGTGCCTTTATTATGGCCTTTCTCATTTTGTCTTAAGTAAGTGCTCTCCTACCTTGAATTGTTGGGTAAATTAAAAACTTACATTTTAATGGCTTTTGTGTTTTGTATATGGTAGATTGTAGGCTTTCGGTAACTACTTGTTGACTGGACCTAAACATTTACAATTAAGGTTTTAAAACACAAACACTTACACTTAAGTTAGATTCTTAGAGCAAGGTGTACCCCTCATTTTGCTGTGACTAAGACAAACATTTACCCATGATCACAGTTAGGAGTGACAGTTCAGTTCTCATGATGTGGTATTTATAATCTAATATGCAGTGGGATATGCAAGATTAAAGAACGTGTAGGATTTAGAATATAAATCTTAAACTCCTAACTCAAATCGACCTACTGACCTGTGCTTATGTGTATGTTGAGGGGCATATACTGGGCAAATGCTTTACCACCAAACTACACCCTCCAGTCCTTGTCTGTTTGTAGTAGGATTCTTCTTTGGACCACCAGCTCACAAATAACAACACAGAGACTTAGTAATTATGAAAGCTCGGCCTTAGCTTAGGCTTGTTTTCAACTAGCTCTTAGAACTTAAATGAACCCATTTCTATTGACCTACATCCTGCCATGTAGTGTTGCCTTTACTCCATACTGTACATCCTGTTCTCCTGCTGTCTCCTTTGAATCCGCATGCCTAGATTCCTCCTCCCAGTCTCTCTCTCTGCCTGGAAGTCCCGCCTAGTCTCTTCTGCCTAGCTATTGGCCATTTAACTCTTTGTTAAACCAATCAGAAGACGCCTTAGGCAGAGACACATCTTTACAGTATAAACAAATATTTGGCAACATCTGCTTTTTAGTTTTTGTTTTTGAGACAGGGTCTCACTATTTAGATCTGTCTGTCCTGGAACTTGCTATGTAGATCAGGCTGGCTTTGAACTCACAGAGATGGATTTGCTTCCCAAGTGCAAAAGGCTACCACACCTGGCCCTTATCTGTGATTTTAATGGTAAAAACATGTGTGCACTTCCCCCTCTTTTTTGTAAAGAGTTATTTGTGTGTGTGTGTGTGTGTGTGTGTGTGTGTGTGTGTGTCTGTCTGTCTGTCTGTCTGTCTACATGGTTGTATGCAGTGTGTGGATGTCTACAGAGAACAGTAGAGGGTATCGGGTCACCTGGAGCTGGTGTCACAGTGGTTGTAAGCTCTCCTCTGTGGGTGCTGGGAACTGAACTTATGTTGTCTGAAGGAGCAGAGATGTTCTTAACCCCTGAGCCATCTCTCCAACCTGAAAATCTCTACTTTTTACCATGTACCTAGAACTTGGTTTAAATGCTAGTGGGGGTAAAAGTCCTATTTCAGGACCGTCTGTAGCTCAGCTGATAGAGTGCTTGTTCGGCATGCACAAAGCCCAGATTTGATTCCCCGTACCACCTGAAGCGAGGCTTGGTGGTGTATGCCTGGCCTGCATTTTACCCTGTCTCAAAAAACAAAAACAAACAAACAAACAAACAAACAAAAACAAAAAAAAGAAAGAAAAAGAAAAAAAGAAAGAGAAGACAAAAACAAAAACAGCAATCCTACTTCAACCATAATTTATAGGAGTATTCTAAATTTAAAATTATAGAATATCAAAAATATCCTCTGTGCTAATTTTGTAATGTGAATAAACTCAGCTCTCTGATTGTGTTTTAGGTATATCCAGAGTCTTCAGGAGCTGCTTGAGTTTAAGGACAAAAGTGCTGAAGACGCTAAAGCTGTTTATGAGTAAGTATAATCGTATGACCCTGTTCTGAGTACATACATATATATACACATATATATACCTATATATATATATTTATGAGTAAGTATAATCGTATGACCCTGTTCTGAGTACATACATATACACACATATATATATACCTATATATATATATTTATGAGTAAGTATAATCGTATGACCCTGTTCTGAGTACATACATACACATACACATATATATACCTATATATATATATTTATGAGTAAGTATAATCGTATGACCCTGTTCTGAGTACATACATATACACACATATATATATACCTATATATATATATTTATGAGTAAGTATAATCGTATGACCCTGTTCTGAGTACATACATATATATACACATATATATACACATATATATACCTATATATATATATTTATGAGTAAGTATAATCGTATGACCCTGTTCTGAATACATACATATACACACATATATACCTATATATATATATTTATGAGTAAGTATAATCGTATGATCCTATTCTGAATACATACATACACATACACATATATATACCTATATATATATATTTATGAGTAAGTATAATCGTATGATCCTATTCTGAGTACATACATATATATATATAGTTGTTGTTTTCATTTTTATCTTTTTGGTTTTTCAAGACAGGGTTTCTCTCTGCAGCCCTGGCTGTTCTGGAACTTGCTCTGTAGATCAGGCTGGCCTCGAACTCACAGATCCACTTGTGTTTGCCCAGATTTTTCTGCAGTTCAAGATGGCCTAAAATGTTTGTGTGGTCACCTGGCTCTGTGTACCGAGTGCTGGGATTAAAGGCTATAAAAAGCAAGGCTTCTTTTATAGCATAGTTACTATACCCATTTATAGCAGCCCACACAGATACTGAATACAAGAAGACAGTGTAGACCACAGAGCTGGCCTGGATGTACAACACGCTCCATATCCCTTTTACAGTAAGAAGAGGCAATTCAAATGTGATGATCAGTGAAAGTCTAGATGTGACCTGCATGCCACCTGTCTGTTAATCTGAGGAGGGCATGCCAGTTCCAAAGGGACAGCCACCCTCTGCTCCCACTGCTCACTGATGTGTGCAGGTGCCTCCCAAATAATTGGAAATTTTCTGTTTTTGAAGAAAAGCTTACAAGTCTGTATTTTCCATGTAAGATCTCTAATTTTGAAACATGACAACTGCTTATGCTTCTTTTGTTGTCTAGAAGGGCTATTAAAAAACAGCTCTGGGTTTCTGTGGTCTGTGATTTATAAGATCATGTAACTCCTGTGCTCACCTTCACAGCCCACACGCCAGAGTTGATAAACCCAGCTAGTTACTTGGCAGTGATCTGCTTGTCATGAATGTTATTAGAGTGTAAAGACCATTGTCCTCAGAATGTGTCATACTTTATTTTTGGACGTCTTTTAAAAGGATGGCACTACTGCAGTTTTCAAATGTGTTTTTGGTTGGAAAGTAGTATTCAGCAGAAGATCACTCTCTAGGTGAGTGACATCGTTTAGTGTTTAAAACAACTCTACTGAGATAGCGTGTGTATTTACGCACAAATAGGGTTGTGGCTTGGGGTCTTGTAGCTAGTAAATGGTGGGACTAGGAACAAAGGGAAAGGTAAGTGATAGACTATTCTATCAATGCTACCACTGCTGTAGAACCTTTTGAAAACATCCATCATTCCATCATCTAGATTCTTTTTTATGGTGGGGGGGGGCGGGGCATGGGTTTCAAGACAGGGTTTCTCAGTGTTGCAGCCTTGGCTGTCCTGGAACTCACTTTGTAGACCAGGGTAGCCTCAAACTCACAGAGATCTGCCTGCCTCTGCCTCTTGAGTGCTGGGATTAAAGGCTTGCGCCACCACCACCTGGCCTATATTCTTTTAAAAATTATGTTTGTGTGTGCATGTTCATGCATAGGCAGGTTCCTGTGCATGTGTGTGGAGGCCAGAGGACAACCTCAGGTGTGAGCATCTAGAATGCTTGCCATCTGCCTATTGGAAATGGGGTCTTGTAGTGAGTACCTGTTCCACCTATGACCTTGAGGTACCAGCCCCTAGGGCGTGGCCTCTGAGCTAGCTTAAGACCTGAGGGGCAGGTATGCAGGCCCCTTCTCTTCTCTCCCTCATGGGCTTAGATGGTGGGGACTGACTGTGGATCGGCCTTCCAGGACTCTGCGACAGATTTGCCTTATCCTGTTTAGTGAGTTGTTCTCAATATATTTTTAATAAATAGTTCCTTTATCAGTAATCTGTGGATTATCTGCAGTATCTGGCACCCACTGTGACTTAGAGAGTCAATTAGGCTAGCTTGGTTGGCCAGTGAACTCTAGGAATCCTATCTTTTTCTCCAGGACTGGGATTACAGATGTGTGCTACCATGCTTGGCATTTCACACGAATGTGTGTGGATTGAACTCAAGTCATTGTGCTTGTGCAACAAGCACTTTACTAACTGAGCTGTCTCCCTAGACCAGCTTTTGTATTCTGAGACAGGGTTTTATATGTGGCCCAGGCCTTCTTAGAAATCATTGTGTAGCCCAGCCTGGCTTTTAGTCTCTGCCTGGGATTGTAGCTGAATTGCTATGTAGGCAGAGTTTCCCTGTGCTTCAGCTGCTCTCAAATAATCACTCAGAGGCTGAGCCAATAGCTTAGGCTTATTACTAACTAACTCTTACATTTCAAGTTAACCCATATTCCTTATTTACATTCTGCCATGTGGCAGTACCTTTATTAGCATGACACTTTTACCTCCTGCTCCCTCTGTGTCTGGCTGGTATTTCCTCTGACTCCACCCTTCCTCATCCCCTCATTCTCAGTTTGGCTCTCCCACCTAACTTTATTCTGTTAAGCTATTGGCCAGTCAGCTTGTTTATTAAACCAATCACAGTGACATATATTCACACAGTGTACAGAAGGATTATTCCATAGCATTTCCCCCTTTTTTTCTATCAAGTAAGAATTACAGTTACAATATCCAGTCTGTTTGTATTTGGCAAAATTTATCCATCCTATTTTGGTGAGTCCAAAGTTTTATATCTAATTTACCCTTTCATCATAAATAAGAAAAATTATAACTATGACTATCTAGTCTTCAACTCCATCAAAGACTCCAGAAGGATGAAATTACCTAATGACAGGGACATCAGGCTGCCTGGACAGTTACCCAAAGTTTCTCTGTAATGTTGGGGCATCCATCTTGAGCCTACAGGCCTAGCATATCTGACAGTTATTTTGGGAAGCAGGGAAATTTGAAGGACTGTCCAACCTTGTCTTGGCAAAATTTGGCAGTCACCTTTCTCATGTCCTGCTGGTCCAGTTTGGGCAGTAACTGTCAGCAATTGAGGCAAAGGCAGTTTCTTTGTCCATATGGCTAGCTTTTGCCACTAACAACAACAGCAAAACAAAACTCCATGTGGAGGTTCTTTGGTGCCCATCATCTTCTCTGGAGTACATTGGTGCTGCCATGAGCAGACATGTCTCATTGTCATGAAAAGTCTAAGTTATTAAAACATTTTAAATGCCATATTCTATAGGTCTTTGAAGTGTTTGAAGATTACCTATCTACCTGAAATATTTTTTTGTATACTTAGAAAACCTAACTAACATGACTATAAGTTTGACTATTATAGATGACTATTAATCTGTATTTCTTAATTATATATTATATTTTAATTGAGCTACATAAATGCAATACCTTAAACAAGAGTAGAAATATACATACAGTGTAACAAAATTAACTTTAAATTTGTATCAATAAACTAAAATCCATACCAATGTAAAATATTTTGAGATTAACAGTTGTTTTTTGGATTAAAATAGAGTCAATAATCTACCCTTTTCCCCCATCATAATAATCTCCCCTTTCCCTCCATCATTTCTATATCATATTCCTCTTTCTTCTTTTAGAAAGAAATTGACTATGACCAATAACAATTTCTAACTAACATCCCTTAAATGAAAATAAACATTTATAACCAATATTTTGGGAATGTGGACATAGTTTTCTAGACTACTTCCTATTGATTGGTGGGCACTGGTAATCTTTGAGAGACCCTGAGAAAATCAGGATAACAGTTAAGTCTTGACTGAAGTATTCCATGAACCTGGATCATCTTAGTCAGTAGCCTTGAAGCTGTTTTGGATGCTGGATCACTTGGGCTGTTTTTTTTTTTTGTTTGTTTTTGTTTTTTTTTTTTGGTTTTTCAAGACAGGGTTTCCCTGTGTAGCTTTGCGCCTTTCCTGGAACTCACTTGGTAGCCCAGGCTGGCCTTGAACTCACGGAGATCCACCTGGCTCTGCCTCCCGAGTGCTGGGATTAAAGGCCTGTGCCACCACCGCCCGGCCACTTGGGCTGTTTTTATTGGTGTCTGGTCTCCTTGTTCTAAAAATATATAAATTTTTAAAGGTAACATACCTATCTGTATTAATACAAATATAAACTGTGTCATACACAAGTCAGCCAAAGATGATATTTGTTATGTGTTTGAACAGGTAAAATATACATCATATGTCTTGTAGTTACTTTAGGTTTATTTTCCCATGTCTGTAGTCAGCATTTCAGGGGGTCTTGCTGGATCAAACCTGATCTTCCTTAACCTGGAATGAATCCATAGCCTCATTTCCTGTGGAAACAAAAACACAACCTCTCCCCCAAAGGGACATACCTTTTGACTTAAATTTTGGAGTCAAGATGTTTTTAAAATATGTAGGTTGGTTTAATTTGATAGCTTTCCCAATCAAATGTCTCTCAGCAGTTATCATTCGCCCATTAACAGTCAAAAAATCCAAAGACAACACGATAAAATATAGAGTGCAGACTCTTTGTGTATTTCTCATCTTTACATGGCTTATCATGTTTTTTTTTACTCTATTCTCTTTTTAAGGATTTTATTATTTCTAAATCATTTTTTCAATCTATGACTGTTTCTACCCTTTTCTCTTTTCTCAAGCCTTCACACATTTTTTTGAACACACTACTGTGACCCATTCAGAGGCCTTTTTGTCTGAATCTGTGCTTACTGTGTATCTCTAACCCTTTTCTGTGTGCATGAGCAAAAGCCCTAAACCCACCATGCAGTGCACGGCTGGGAGACACCTCTTTGTACCATGGCCTGTGTGAGACTGTGGGCATGGGCTATACTGCAGCTCAAGCTCAAATGCCACAGCCAGGGGGTGGATGAGTCTCCATAACGTGGCCCACTACTCTTGGCTCTGTCTTTGTATCTAGAACCCTTTTTCTTTCTTTTTTTTTTTTTTAAAGATTGATTTATTTATTATATATACAGAAGAGGTGCCAGATCTCATTACAGATGGTTGTGAGCCACCATGTGGGTGCTGGGAATTGAACTCAGGACCTCTGGAAGAGCAGTCGGTGCTCTTAACCTCTGAGCCATCTCTCTAGCCCCCCCTTTTTCTTTTAAAAGCTATCTCAGGCTTTATGTGGATGTACGTGCACCACATTGGAGTGCCATATGTAAACAGCGCTTTTTGTCCTGACTGCCTGGTCTAAAATAAACACACAAAAACTTGTATTAATTACAAAATGTACTATACACTGCTCAACAGTTTTTGTTTTAAAGAGAGAAACAAACAAGGAGGGGATTGTAATTTCCAGTTGTTTGTTGTTTTTGAGGAATTTTTTTAAAATTATGATTTGTCTTAATAGCTTGCTTTTGAAGTTTATTATCAACTAAGAATTCCAAGTGTTTTAAGCAGTGAGAAAATCATTGGAGTAAGTTAAATAGTACTCAAGCTGATGCCTTGGGAAAGCACTCATTTGGAAGTGTGAATCCTAATGGCTAGGTTATGAGATTGGTTTTGTTACATCACAATTAAGACTTCTGTCTTTTATCTTTTTCCCTAAATTGACAGAAATAAGGAGACAATATGATTTGAAAATCTCTTTTAATTCAACAATTTTCTTTCTCTCATCCACTTTGTAAATTCATGGTGGATGAAATCAGAGTTCTTTTTTTTTTCTGTTCTGTTCCTAGTGGTTTCTTCTCTCTTTGACTCTAGGGAGGAGATACACAGCTGACTCTTTGGCTTACTCATCCTGACTCACTGTGGAGTGTTTCCCTAGAAGCAAGGGTCCTTTGTTGACAATGTGTCTCTGGAATGCTGTCCTCTTTAGTGAGCCTCAGATGCTTAGATAACAATGGATAAGGGAACTCTTAAACTGTTCACAGTAGTGTGGCAGCCGTATGGGTTTTATATTTGGAGATCCTTGTACCTTATAGATCTAGTGTATTTTAAGACCTGAAATGTATTACACAAGTGTGGGAAAGCCTTCACTGACGCTCCTTTCTCTGAACTAGTGTTTTTTTTTTTTTGTAGCTACAACTTGTATCTTAAAGTCACTTGTCAAAATATTTGGATGTTTTGACAGAGAGGTTTGTTTAGATTCACAGACACAGTGATAAGGATCAGAAACCGGCACAATGATGTTATTCCAACCATGGCCCAGGGTGTGACTGAATACAAGGAGAGCTTCGGGGTGGATCCTGTCACCAGTCAAAATGTCCAGTACTTTTTGGATCGATTCTACATGAGTCGCATTTCAATTAGAATGTTACTCAACCAGCACTGTAAGTGTCCCAGAGTTGAAAGTAGTAGTTAGTTAATGTGTGTTGTGCTCTTAAGTTTATTTAGAAAATGTCCCTTTAAAGTGAACATTACTGCTGTACAAAGAAGGCATTTTATTGACTTTAAAATGTCATCTTTACGCTTAAGGAAAATATTTGTTCTACTTTTTGGTACCATTTAGAGCAACATCATTTAGATCTGGAAAAGGGGTGTTAGGTAAATGCACTTCATCTGGCTTTTCACTTTTGATAGCTTTATTGTTTGGTGGAAAAGGAAGCCCATCTCATCGAAAACACATTGGAAGCATAAATCCAAACTGTGATGTAGTCGAAGTTATTAAAGGTAAGTGCATTCGTCCTTTCTAGAAGGATGCGAACATCACCAGAGTACCGAATGTCGTTCTTCCCTTGTAACCGTTGCTTATGTCATGAGAGAAAAACGTTAGGAACAAACGTTAGCTTTGGAAAGCACTTCATGACATGAATTGTGCAGTACATGAAGGAAATGCCCTGCTGATAGAATTCTCTGTTAGTAAGTAAAGTTTGGTGATGTGACTAAGTGTAGTTAATCTGTTTTGCTTCAGAAAATTTAAATCTTTTCCCCATGCCCCCTAAAAAAGGGGCCACTGAGATGGCTTAGTGTATAAAGACACATGCAGCCAAGCTTTAAAGCCTGAATTTAATCCCCAGAACTCCCTAGTTGTAAGGAGAGCACTAACTCCCAGAAGTTGCCCCTCTGACCTCCATATGTGCCCCTTGACATGCACATGCCCACAGATGCACACACATACAAGAAAATCAATGTAATAAAATATTCAGGTTCTGACTCTGGCCTTTCTAGTTCCCAGTAAAACTAGAAATTTGCATCTTATCAAGCATTTTTTTTTGACATCACATGCACATCTATGTATAAGTTGTTTTATGGTTTTTGTTGTTTTTTAAATTTTCAAAAACAATGTTAAGTATGTGGGTGATTTGCCTGCAGTTATGTCTGTACATCATGTACATGCCTGGTGCTCTTGGAGGCTGGAAGAAGACATGTGACCTGGAACTAGAATTAAAGATGGTTATATGCTGCCGTGTGGATACTGGGAATTGAGTCAGGTTTTCTCTGTGTAGCCCTCACTGTCCTGGAACTCACTCTGTAGACCAGGCTGCCCTGGAACTCACTCTGTAGCCCAGGCTGCCCTGGAACTCAGAGCTCCACCTGCCCTGCCTCCCGAGTGCTGGTTTTAAAGGCGTGCGCCACCACACTTGGCTAGCGGCCTGTGTTCTTAACAGCTGAGTCATCTCTCTAGCCACTGTGTGTGTTGCTTTTAGAAAATGGAGGGTCAGACATTTTGCTGCAAACTCACAGCCATACGGACATAGCCCACATTTTTGAATAGCTCTGTAGAATGTGACACAGTGCCATAACCTATCCTCCTTATAATATACACTTCGGTTGTTTTCCTTTTTTCCCGTTACTCACAGTATCTCAGTGAACGTTCTGAAATATATAGTGATTTGCTAGTATAAGGCAAGAATCTTAGAATTGCCAGACATGGCCATACACACCCTTAATCCCAGCACTCAGGAAGCAGAGGCACGTGGATCTCTGTAAGTTCAGGGCCAGCCAGGGAATTTGAGATCAGACCAGCTGGGGTTACACAGTAAGACCATTGCCTCAACAACAATAATCCTAGAATTAAAAACATTTTTATGCATTTAAATTTTCAATGCTTCCCAAAAAAGTTATCAAGTAATAAAGGTGTCCACTTCCTAAACTATTTTTGAGATGTCTCAAAAACAAATGTATAATGTAAATATATATTTAATGTACAAATAACAATCTCTTTAGCCTGCTGTTTTTCTTATGCTTTGTTTATGGTATGTGTTTCCATGCTGATGTTTTTAAGTTTTTGTGGCCCTTTCTGTCGTTATTTTCTCACAGCTCAGAGGGCTCTGTCACATAAGATTTTTCCCCTCACTAAGATTGTTGAAGTGTATTTTCTTCTGCAGAGAATTTTAAATTTTCATTTGTCATTGCTGTTGGCCTCTTGTTGCATAAGACAGAAGTAAATTTATTTAATGCTTCTTTGTTTTGTTTGATTCACACTAGATGGCTATGAAAATGCTAGGCGGCTTTGTGATTTGTATTATGTTAACTCTCCTGAACTAGAACTTGAAGAACTAAATGGTAAGCCTGCCTGGTGGCGTCTGTCCTCAGTAATGCGTGTTCTGACGACCAAGGAGCAAGTTGAGATTGACTTGAACAGTAATGGACTCTTCCATCAACTTCTTCACTAAGTGTGAAGGCAGAAGATACATGTGTGCAGTACACATCTACACTTACATAATTTAGTCTGATTCTTAGGACAGATATTTTGTTGTTTTGTTTTTGCTCTATTTTAAAATGATAATTTTGATTCGTTGCTATTTTTTTCAGAGACAGAAAAAACAATACCAAGAAAATTGTATTTTAATTTTTGTGTATTCCTCATAGCAAAGTTTACCCTTTTTCTACTTCCTGCATTGTAAGTCAGTTTTTATTGTTGAAGTCAGAGACCGGGCATGTGAAAGACAAAGGAAGCTGTTCATCCGCGTCTCTCTGGTGGCCTCTCCACCCTGCCTTTGGATAAAGGGTTCAGGGTTTTGGAAGGAGACTGATGGTGGTAGTTTAACAAGGAAAACCTCTCCTGGGTTAAGATAATCCCTCGGGAAGGCAATACGTTTTAATGGGCTTTAACTAAGCTGCATTCTGGACCTCCGAGACGGGAACAGTGGCGTAGCTACCCAGTTGAGGTTGAATCTCTTGTGGTTTCCTGCCACACTGATTCTTCTGATGGGTGCCACCCAGGAAGGAAGATGAGAGTTTGGGATCTTGAGCTGTATGTGCAGTTTCAAGATATCCCATTTGTGTTTCCGAGTGGGAGGGGTTCAGAGGAGAGTGCGGTTTATTGTTTGAATTAGAGCCCAGTTACTTATTGGTCAAAGTACTCTAAAAGTATGATGTTTACCCCTTTGTTCTCCCAGAGGTCTGTGTTACATATACCCCTTGAGAAATGATGCTAGCTTTTTAAAATTTTTTAGTCCAGTGCTGTATCCATAGAAATATCTGAAATAAAATAGACATCGTTCTACCTAGGTGAAACATTGTTTTTCCTAAGCTGTCCATCTTAGGAAGTACAGGCCTACGTGAAGATTGAATTCTTTTGACACTTGCTGTCATAGACAAGCATGGGAGGATGGGTGGCTAACCTCTTACACCAGATTGAGGAATAGCAGCAGGGTTCTTGTCCCCGTCATCCATGAGTGTGAGTACAGGGTTCAAACTCTAAGACAGTGAAGAAATGGTGTGACAGTCCCCCACCCACAGTGCCGTCCTCCAAAGCTAATGTTTTCCCCACATCGCTCCGGTGTATGCTGAAGAATACTTTAAGCGCATCCCTCTGTACTTTCATATTTTTCTCTTCTGCTCTGTAGCGATTTCACCAGGACAGACAATACAAGTGGTTTATGTACCATCCCATCTCTATCACATGGTGTTTGAACTGTTCAAGGTTTGTAAAATAGTATTGCATAACCTTTGCCAGTCCTTCCTTGAGCTTAGGAATCTGTTCTGAGACCCAGATTCCTTTGGACTTCCTATTTCATTAAGAGTGCCGGTTCATGTCAGTAGCATGCCACTTTGCTGGAAGAGAGCCCGTGTCCATGCAGATGGGTGCCTCCATACAGACCCTGGAGTCAGACCTGGAGTTGACTCTTTATTCTGTTGCATAATATGTGACTTTGGGCAAATGACTCAACCTCTCTGAACCTTGGTGTCCTCTTTGAAACTAGGGTAATATTCTCCAGGGAAACTTGTAAAGATTGGGAAAGATGTACTGAATGGCCATAATAGCAGAGCATGTGATCGTTGCTTAGTAGAGTTATATTCATATTTTCATAAACCAAAATATTTAGAATAGTAATTCCCAACTTTCTACCCTTGAGCCAGCCCCACTTACATGCCTTTGTTCTGTTTTTTTTTTCCTTAGAAAGTTGTTTATGTTGGACTTAGAGAACTAGTTGCTGTTTATAACAGATTCAGAAAACTCAATCAAAGCATGCTGGTTATGTTGAGAATTGTGTCTCCCGTTCCCCACCCCCCACTTCCTCCCCCCACTTGTTAGTCAGAAGGAAGTGGTTGATAATTGTGTTTGGTTCCTGCAGCTGAAAATGGCTGTCCTAGATCAGGCCTGTGTCACCTCCTCCTTTAGCTGCCCACTCTCCAGCCAGCAACAGACCAGAAGAGCAGAGAGATGGCTGTCTGTTAGATAATGCAAAATACCAACAGGCTGGCCAGGTGCGGTGGCACACACCTGCAACTCCATAATCCCAGGGCTTTGAAGTGGGGACAGGAAGGGTGCAGGCTCTAGCCATCCTGAGCTGCATAGCAAGACCCTGGCTGAAAATCCAAAAGAAAAAGAAAGTAAGAAAGAATGCACGCCATAACACAGACAGCTAAGAAAGTAAGCAGGGGAGAATGCACTTTGTTTGGCAAATTAAGAATCTACCTAACACCTACAGAAACCCACCAGTGGCTAAAAAGTGTTAGAACTGTGTTTCCCCTTGAAATTTCAGTCATGTAAAGATCGTACCTTATGATACTTAGTACAACTTTATATAAGCTGTGATGTATTATATAATGCCCATGACCTAGAACCTAGTATTAAGCTGTGCAGTCTCCTCTCCCCAGGCCTGCTCAGTCCTTGGCGGCCAGGGCTCTCACTCTTAATTCCACATCCGGTCCCAGCTTTCTCTGACCTTCATCAGATCTACTCCAGTGCCACGTGTCCTGTTACTATTCCATGCCATGCCTAGGCAGTGCTGGCCTTGTGTGCCTCATGTCTTTTAGAAACTGGTCAAAACATTTTATGGTGTAAATTCTCTTAGCTTCAAACCAATGACAAAGAAAACTTAAAATTCAAATAGTGTGCCTATGTTTCAGAATTATAAGTAGTTGCTTTTTTTTTTTTTAAACTGTACTTTAATGTAATCCTAATGTATTTCAGAATGCAATGAGAGCAACCATGGAGCACCATGCTGACAAAGGTGTCTATCCCCCAATTCAAGTTCATGTCACTCTGGGGGAGGAGGATTTGACCGTGAAGGTAATTTTTTTTTTAATGGATGTGCAGGCATGCAAAAATAGTATAAGTCTAATTTCTATAATACATAATTTATTCTCAAGGGAAAGAATTTCAGTCAACTAGATAATAAGCACTTTGCTTTGTTTACCTGCCAGATTATAGAATTATCTTTTGAGTCTGTTTCTATTCTGGTCCTTAATCCAGATGATTCAGGTTGAAGGAACACCCGGAGACAGACTTTGATGAGTGAAATTGTAAATGTTTGGGCACTTTCAGTGTGAGGGAGAGTTAATCTCACTTCACGTTCAAGCAGTGCTCTCCATCCACTTTGTTCCAGTTCATCACAGCTTCTTAGAGCACATGTGATTTTAGCTGTATTTTATAGTTGTGGGAACCTAAGGGTCGGAGATGAGCTTAGGGTCACACGGGGAATAAAAGCTTCGGGTCCTGAGATCCAGCCCTCTGGCCCACTGCTGGGCCTCCCTGCCCTGCTGTCGTTGAGCTATTGGCTGAGGTTCAGTCAGGTGGGATACAGAGTGTCATAGTCAGCGGTCCTTTCTGGCCATTCATGCATGCTGCTCACAGCTTGTCTTAGCTGCTCTGTACTTACGGTATTTCTGAGGAGTGTTCTGACAGTGCTCGTTCTGAGGATTTTACACTGTAAATAGCACGCACTGCTTTCTGGGATGGTTGGTAGAGAGGCGTTAGCTCTCTTGAATGTAGCAGTGGGACACTTACTTGTCCCTTCCCTACCCAGCCTCAAGTGCCAATTGACAGGATCACCAGGTACCTACAGAACTCTGGAGATAATTATTTGCAGCCTACAGTTCCACGTATGAAATCAACACTGGGCAAACAGTGCAAATAATTCTTTTCAGAGTTCTCATTTATATGTCACCCAGGCGTCATTCGCCCTCCATCCTTGAAATGGAGTCTCTCGGGGCAAGGCACAGTCTGAAAAACCATGTTTTACGCAACATGGAGTAACTTAGTGTGGGGTGCAGGCTGATCTCAGTCAGGTAGGGTTGAGAGCTTAGGCCTTCTGGAGGCTTTCCTGGATGGGAGCATAACCCTCAAGAGTATGGCCTTTTAGATTCCCAGGGTCGAGGTTTCCAAAGCCTGATGGCCATCTTATTCCCTCACTGTCCTAAACTCTTGGTTAGCCTGTTATTTGTTCTAGCTCGCCCACATCCTCAAAGCCCTCACAGTGTTCCATTACTTCTGATTGTTTCTGACACTGTCCAGTGGGTCCTGAAACTTAGTAGTGCTGGGGCACTCTGTCAGTGGCTGGTTTCATACTGCTGGCCTGTCAGTGGAGTGGGGCCTGGAGCAGGCTAGATGAGCATAGGCCCAGACCACACAGAGAGAGCTACTGCTCAGTGCTTTTCTTGAACAAGCGCCTCTCCCCTGGTTCATTTTCAGGGTCCTGATCCTGACAGAATTACAGTTTTTCCCTTTTACTTGGTGCTCTGTTGGAAGAGTGACTTTGGGGGTCTGTCCATCCTTTGCTGTTTTTGCAGATGACATCCAGGTTATTCCTTCTGAGAAGAACCCGAGGTTCAGAAGGTTTTGCTGCAGTTCCTCTTTCTTTGTGTGATTGGTTTTGTTTTAACAGAAGTTCCTAGATCTTTTTCTGGATTGTGTTCTGGAATTCCCTGTGATCAGAGTCACTATAGACCTTTGTTTTCTCTGGGACCTCTGGACTCATTTGTCTTATTTTCTTCTTTTGTTGCCGTGGTAAAATCTTTGGGAAGAGCAACTTGAAAGAGAAAGTGTTGTTTTGGCTCCTAGTCAAAGGGTCCAGTCCACTGTGTTGGGGAGGGCATGGCAGAGGAGCCACAGGTAACGGGCCACATTGCGTTATCCATGGTCAGGAAATAGCTAGGATGCTGGTACTTAGCTAGCCTTTTCCTTTGCAGGCTAGCCCAAGACCAGGGGGTGGTGCCGGCCACTTTTAGGATGAGTCTTTCTACCTCAATTATCATAATCAAGATAATCTCTAATAGGCATTGCCAGAAGAAATCTAATCTAGATACCCACCCCCCCACACACACATACAGCATCACTAGAAGGACCTAGTCTAGGTACCCCCACAGGCATGCCCAGAGACTGTCTTATAGGTGAGTTGAGATCCTATTTGGTTGATTGTCAGTATTAAACATCATCCCATCATTTCCTTGGGAATCAATTCTGGGTTCTGGGATTGAAATCAGGTCAGCAAGCTTGGCAGCAGCCACTGAGCCATCTCACCAACCCCTTCTCTGACTACACATTCTCGGCTCTTCTATTGAATTTTTATTTCCAGTATCTTTTAGATTTTTTAAAGAACTCTTATTATTTTTAATTATTCTGTATCACATTTTATTAAAATTATTAATTATCAATTATTTTTAAATTATTTCATATCACATTTTATTATTCTGTTCTGGTTTCTTTGTCACTACTCGAAGGTAGTAATTACCATTATTTATTTAAAATTACAATTTATTTATTATTTTCCTCTGCTCCCTATACCATACTGTCTCCTTAGGTTTCTATTTGTCTTTATTGGCTATTTATTCATAAGTATATAGCAATTCAATGTATTTACTTTAAAAGTTGTGTGAAGTATGCAGACTAAAATTGTTTTCAGATTGTATATTTTATGTTTTATTTGCATGTATGTTTATATACTGTGTGTGTGCCTGATACCTGCACAGTCCAGGAGAGGGTGCTGCATCTGCTGGAACTGGAATTGTGGATAGTTGTGAACTACCATGTGGGTGCTGGGAACCAAACCTCAGTCTTCTACAAGAGCATCCAGTGCTCATAACTGTGAAGCCATCTCTCCAGCTTTAAAACAAACAAACAGACCAGAGTCAAGAAGATTCCTTTCCTCTGGGCCTGGATTCACATGAATTAGCTCAGAGAGTCAGTGTTAGGGGAAGAAAGGCAGGGGTGGGGAGTGCTGGTGGTAGTGGTGGTGGTGGTGGAGGTGGTGTGGTGGTGGGGGTGGTGGAGGAGGGGGGTGGTGGTGGTGGAGGAGGGGGGTGGTGGTGGTGGTGGAGGAGGAGGAGGTGGCGGCAGCGGCGGCCGGCAGCTGGATGCTTTGAGAACGGTGGTTGTGCACCCAAGGTGAGCTGGCCCGTTTTGTCTCCCCAGCCTTCCTCTCACTGTCTCTCGTCTCTTTCGTGATCTTTTCTTGCCACAGACTCAGGCTCACGTTTGTCTCAGACAGTGTTGCCTTGTTTGGTTTTCACCTCTCGCAGTCGGGTTGCTTCCGGAGTGTTCTTCCTCTTGCCTGAGTCTCCACACCGAGATCCACCTCCCCACCATCCCTCCTTCCCTTCCCCTGGAGGACTCAGATCTCTTAAACTGCTCTGAGTTACTTTATATACCTTATATAATCCACCATTCTGTGTACCATGTGGGCTGCAAAGCAAAGGTTGTTCCTCAGGCCTCGCCGTGTTCACCGGCTTAGACTGCCTGTCAGCCTCTTGTAACAAGCCGCTTCTCACAGCCCCACAGTCCTTTCTGCTCCGCTCACATGCTCTCCTGAGATGGTGAGGAATCACTTCTTGTTTTGTGTGGTCTCTTTGGCTAGAAAGTTCGTCTTTTGCTAGAAAAAAAGAAATCAGAAAACATTTATTCAAAACTACCTTTTAATGGTGTGTATGCTTGTATGTGTGGGTGGACGTGCACACATGTGTGGGTGGGTGGGTGGTGTCTGTAAGTTGAGAGCAGGTATACTCATTTGGAGGACAGAGGACAGCTTTGGGTGTCTTTCTTCACCTTATCCCTTGCATGAGACAGGGTCTCTGTTCTTGCTCCTGTGTGAGCCAGGCTATCCAGCCTGTAGTCCTCCTGGTTCTGCTTCCACCTGGCAGCAGAAGCTTGGGAATTACATGCACGTGCTCCTGGGCCGGGCTTTGTACAGATTCTGGGGACTTAAACTCAGGGTCCTCACGCTTGGTACATCGAGCGCTCTACCCACTGAGCATCTCTGCAGCTTCCCCTTAATCTTCATTATTATTATTACTATTCTGTTTTTAGATTTATTTATCTTATGTGTGTGAGTATTTTGCCTGCATGTATATCTATGTGATACATGCATGCCTAGTACCCCTGGATATCAGAAGAGGGCACTGGATCCCCTGAAATTTAAGTATGGATGGTGTGAGCCACCATGTGGTTGCTAGGAACCAAACCAGGATCTCTGCAAGAGCAACAAGTGCTCTTAACTTGTGAGCCATCTCTGTGGCCCCTCCCCCATCTTACTGTCTGTTCTGATGACCACTCAGTCAGGATTTTCAGTACACCCACACTTCTCACCAGTGAAGGACAGCTAAACATGGAATTTCCCTCTGAAAATACTCATCCCAGAACTTTTTTCCAAGACAGAGTTTCTCTATGTAGCCTGGAACTCACTCTGTAGACCAGGCTGGCCTCAAACTCAGAGATCCTCCTGCTTCTGCCTCCTGACTGCTGGGATTAAAGGCGTGTACGACCACCACCTGGCAAGAGCTTTTTATTTATTGTACTAAAATAAATAATTTCAAGACCTTTGAGTTCAGAGCCAAGAGGAGTTTTAAGCATAATTCTACACACAGGTTCTTTATAAAGTCCTTATGTTCTTTGATATTGTAATTACTTAGTTCTAGTTGTGTGAGAGGCAGATCTTCAAATGATATCTCAAGGCAGACTTTTTAAGTCTGAAAATCAAAATAGGATTCTGAGTATAGCTTATAGTATGTGGAAGGTGGCGCTTGGTCCAGTCCTTTGCACCTCATAGAGAATGAAAATGAAAATAGCTGTAATTTTTAGTATATTTCTAGTGTATATACATTATCATCTTAAATAATATATGAAAACTCAACTATAAACCATTTACTTTATAGCTTTTTTGGATGTATTATTCATTGCATGCATATGCTAAAAGCATATTTATTAATATATAACATCAACTTAGATGACAGAAGAGAATATTTATAGTAAATTAGAATATAGGTTAGGAAACTAGTCCATATTAATTATAAAGGAAAACAGTATAAATAATGTGTAAGCTAATTACTAATTCAGTCTACCATATGGTTACTTGACTTGAAAAATGATAGACTAGTACAAAGATCTATGTCCTTTACTCACTCAAATGTCGTCTGGGATTCTGTGTTACAAAGTTGCATTTATTTATGGGTGACTGTGCCTGTTGAGCACACAGATGTGGAGGTCAGAGGACAACTTGCAGGAGGTGATTCCCATTACACCATGTGCACCCAGGGATTGAACTCAGACTGTCAAGCTTGGTGACAAGTGTCTTCAGCCACTGAGCCCTTACTTTTGTTTTTTTGAGATAGGATACTACATTATAGCACACGCTGGGCTCTAATTGTGGCAATCCTTCTGCCTCAGCCTCCTACATGCTGAGATTCAGGTGTGTAGTACCATACTCAATTTGCTTAAAAAAATTAATTTTAGTTTATATGTATGTGTGTGTTTATGGGTTATGTGCACGAGTGCAGTGCCCATGGAGGCCGGAAGTAGATGCAGGATTCCCTAGAACTGGAGCTATTGATTGTTTAGAACCACCATGTAGGAGCTGGGGACCAACCAGGTCCTCTGGAAGAGCAGTCAGTGCTCTTGACTGTGGAGCCATCTCTCCAACCCATTTCAAACTTAGGTTTTATAATGTATTTACAAAATTAGAATTATGAGCATTTCTAACTTGTTCTTTGTTGCCTGCTTTTTTTTTGTAGACATCTCTTGCTAATACATAGAGTTCTACATAATATTTAAATGACTACATAGTATTCTGTTTTAGAATGTGCTTTATGTAGTCCCCTATGTGGGTTACTCTCTGATTTTTCTTAAAACTATGGTGGATACTCTCATGTATCCTTTGCATGTTTTAGTTTCTTAGGACAAACTTAGGAGGTGGTGTTGCTGTGTAGCGTGTCCTTGCCTTTTGTATTTATTTTGATCCTGGTTATCATATTGCCCACCAGGAAGGATTAGCTTTGTGTTAGCTGCACCGTCGAGAGCAGCGTTGGCATTTGCAGCTCGGGCTGTGGTTTCCAAGAGCAGCGTTCTCCCTGAAGCGGTTGAGTTGTGAGACGGTTGATAATGTGTGGGACTTGATCACCGTGTTCTCTTCTCCTCTTAGATAAGTGACCGAGGAGGTGGCGTTCCACTGAGGAAGATTGACAGACTCTTCAACTACATGTACTCCACTGCACCTCGGCCTCGTGTTGAGACGTCCCGCGCAGTGCCCCTGGTAGGTGACTCGGGGAGGCCGTGGTGTCCGTCAGCCGTCATCGGGCTGGGTTCCGCCAAACTAGCTAAGCCAGTTGCACAGGGGCTCCCAGGGAAGGAAGATGCTTTGAAACCTTAGAGACAGACTTCTGTTAAACAGTCCTGGGATTAATTTTCAATTGAAATAGGTACAAGAGAGATTATAGTTTCCTGCTACTCTTGCCAGTTTTCTCTGTGGTAAACCCTGCGTGACAGTATATTTTAATATGAAGATTAAATTATGGATTGTAGTAATAATTGGTCAACATTGGCTTAATCTTTAATATTGATGTTTCCCCCTCAAGTATTTGTATTTAGAAAGACCCTGTTGTGTAGACTAAACTGAAATTCTGATCTCTTAGTATTTTTTTTTGAGACGTGGTATCACTGTGAAGCACAGGCTGCCTTCAGTTCACAGAGAGCCACCTGCCTCTGCCTCCAGGGTTCTAGAATTGAAGACCTATGGCACCACGCTTACCCAGCTTTTTACATTTTTTAAAAATGTATTTTTATGATTGTATGTGTATGGGTGTTTGGGTTGCATGTAAGTAAGTGCGCCACATGTGCAGCACCCATGAAGACCAGAAAAGGCTGTTGAATCCCGTGGAACTGGAGTTATAGATGGTTGTTAGTCACCATGTGGGTACTAGGTACCAAACCTGGATCATCCTTAACTGCTAAGCCATCTCGCCAGCCTCCAGGTTTTGATCTTTTAAGTTCACCAGTCTGAACCTCAAATTATAGTTGTTTAGGTGCTGTTTACTCTCAGAGGTACCCCTGAACCAAGCGCCCTACCAGGAGAAGCGGGGAGCGACTACCGTGACTTTTCCTTCTGGCCTGCTGATTCTCCAGCGCAGGGCCCTCTGAGAGCTGAAACATGAATACAGCTGAGCCCTAGGGCAGGACAAAGTTGGAAATTGGGTAGTTGACTTGGAGGGACACACAGAGTTTAGAATTGTAAAATCATTAGTAGTAGTGGGATGGCTCAGTGGGAAACACACTTGCCTTACCATCCCGATGACATCATTTGATCCCCAGATCCCATGGTGGCAGAAGAGAACCAACTCCTGGAAGTTGTCCTCACCCTCACACATACAACATTATGCACACATGTCTGCACTCATAAGCACACACACATAAAATAATATAAAAAAAGAAGCCAAGGCCTAAGCATGTTATTGGTGCAGCGACTCTTCTGTTCACAAACACTGACTAACATCTGTGAGGAATGCCACTAAAGGCATGATTGGGAGACGGAAGCCTTTTTTTACCTTTATCCAAGTGTCGGTGGAGTCTCTCCAGATGCTGGAAACATGTTGAACAAAGATCCAGAAGTTCTGTGTTTAGGGAACGCAGGGAAGGAGGTTGGTTCTGCTAGATAGGAGAGCAGGAGGCAGAGACCTGCTCTTGTCTCAGAAGCTCTCTAGAAGCTGGGCCTTTTATCTCCAGGGCAGGGAGTGGGTGGTGGAGTAGGGGTTTGCTTTGAAGATTTTGGAGCAGGGAGGTGATCTGTCAGTGAGGATTAAGAAAGTGGACTGTTCCATATTAGCTCCAGGTTCAGAACAAAGGCTGGAAATCCGTGGTGTGAAATCCTGAGATTCTTACCTGTCGTTAGGAAAGCTGCAACAAAGCATTTCTTAGTCTTGCTCCTAAATGAAACCGTGTGCTCTATATGAAATTGCCAAGAGATGTCCTGGGGCACCTGGGGCATGACAGCGAAGGAAAGCAGTGTGCCTTCTGCAGACCACACAGTTATTTATAGACCCAGCAAAGAGCTTTGGGTCCAGAACTGAGGCGTTGATGGGCTCAGCCTATCTCCAGCTAAATCCTTCCCCGTGGTTGTGTTTTACAAGCTCTCTCGGTCCGTAGGCCAGCAGTGGCATTTGTCTTAGTTAGAAAAGTGTTCCAGGGTGTGGGTCTCTGAACAGAACTTTGTTTTCTCATTGAACAGGCTGGTTTTGGTTATGGATTGCCCATATCACGCCTCTATGCACAGTACTTCCAGGGAGACCTAAAGCTGTATTCCTTGGAGGGCTACGGGACTGATGCTGTTATCTATATTAAGGTAATAACCAAAGCTTCCTGATTTAACTGTATTGGAAAGTATGTTTTTTTTTTAAATTTTTACATGTACATGTCTGTGTACAATGTATGTGCCTGGTACCCTTAGAGACCAGAAGTGGGCATTGGATCCCCTGGAACTGGAGTTACAGACATTTGTGAGCCACCATGTAGGTGCTGGGAACTAAACCTGGGTCCTCTGTAAGAGCAGCCAGTGCTCTGGACCACTGAGCCATCTTTTCAGCCCCTTGTCTAATTTTTTTAATGGTAAGGAAAGGTACCAAAGAAAAAGTATAATGCTATTTAATAAATGTAGTGATAGTCACATAGGAATGTACCCATTTTAATAGTTGAGGGCAGTGGAGAAAGAAGTAGAAAATTAGGTTAAAGTAGAAAATCCTAAATGTACAAGAAAGACCCTGGGTTCACTCTACAACGCTGCAAAAAAAAAAAAAAAAAGGTGATTTGGTTTTAATTGAAATATATGACCAGTCATTGATCTGCTCTTTAAAAAATTAAACAAAAAACTACATTTGTGTGTTTGCTTACATTTGTGTTTATTATGTGTGTGTTCATGGGTGTGCACATGCAGGGTGGTCAGAGAACAACTTTCCAGAATTAGTTCTTTCCTTTCACCATGTGGGTTCTGGAGATTGACCACGGTCATCAGGCTTGGTGACAACCACCTTTAACGGCTAAGCCATTTTGCCAGGCAATAGTAACACCCAGCCTTTGTGTGTGTGTGAACCCATGGCCTTCCACATGTTAGGCTAGTGTTCCCCAACTGCCAGTAAACAATTATTCTTTTTCTAAAATATATTTACTTTTATTTTCTATGTATGAGTGTTTTCCCTGCATGTATGTGTACCCCACATGTGTGCCTGGTGCCCACGGAGAAGACAGCATCAGATCCCCTGGAACAGAGTTACAGATGATTGTGAGCTACCGCGTAGGTGCTGGGAATCAAACCCAGGTCCTCTGCAGGAGCAGCAAATGCTCTTAACTGTTGAGCCGTCTCCCCAGCCACCTAAAGTAGTTCTTTTGAAAATATGTATTTATTATTTAGAGTGTGTTGTGTGTGGGTATGTATGTGGAGGTCAGAGGGCAATGCTGGAGTCCTTTCCTCTGACCGTGTGGGTCTTGGACATTAAATTCAGGTCTTTAGGCTTGATGACAAGCGTCTTTACCTGCTTGAGTGATGCATATACACAAATAAATAAATGTAATAATAATATTTTAAAAGCACTAGTTACGTGGTTGGTACGCTAGTTTCTTGTTCTGGCCACTAGATGGCACCTATTTTATAGGCTATGCTCAAGAATTTTGTGGGGAAAAGTTGGCCTGAAAAGATTAAATTCTTATTGCTACATTATTTTTATTTATTTATTTATTTATTGTTTTATTGTTTTATTGTTTAATTTATTTATTTATTGTTTTATTGTTTTACTGTTTTATGTTTTATGTTTTATGTATATGGGTGTTTTGCAATGCATGAGTGTTGGGTCCCCTGAAACTGGAGTTACAGACAGTTGTGAGCCACCATGTGGGTGCTGGGAATTGAACCCAGCTCCTCTGGAAGAGCAATCAGTGCTCTTAACCACTGATCCATCTCTCCAGCACCACCATGTTATTTTTTAACATGTTGTTGTGAGGAACTTAAATATGATAATATCAGTGAAGTATTTTCAGCACTAAATGTAATGTTTTGATGGATGTTTAGACTACTCAAAGGGCACACAGGTGGGAAGGTTTTCTACTTGGGAAGAACTAGAATACTGGCTTTTTTTTTGGTTTTTCGAGACAGGGTTTCTCTGTGTAGCTTTGCGCCTTTCCTGGAGCTCACTTGGTAGCTCAGGCTGGCCTCGAACTCACAGAGATCCGCCTGGCTCTGCCAACCGAGTGCTGGGATTAAAGGCGTGCGCCACCAACGCCCGGCAAATACTGGCATTTTAAAGGAATCATCGTACATAGTCACATCAAAGACCTCATTGAGCATGATCAGAAGGAAATGACAGTTCTGTATTGTCAACATCTTGGGAAATACAATGGCCTATTGTCAAAACTCTGAAAATTCCTACTGTGAAGACAGTAACAGAAAGTATAGTTTTTCGCTGGTTTCCACTGTTTCCAGGAAGTTGTAGGGCAGTGAACGAATGATTGTGTTTAGGAAACAGAAATACATGTTCACTGGCCCACACTGACTAATGGAGGAAGAAGAAACCACAGTATTCGGACTAGAGTGTTGCTCAGTGATAGAGTGCCTGCTTTCTGTACAAGACCCTATGTTCAGTCTCCAGCACTGGGTACAGGGTGTGGGGTGGAAACAGGAGGTCCAAACAAGGGCCAAGCACTGTCCATGGGAAAGCCAGGATGTCTTAGATTAGCTTAATATTATGATGAGCAGATTGGTGTGTTCAGTTTTTAATTTTTTTTTTAAAGATTATTTTATGGGCATGAGTGTTTTGCCTACATGTATGTTTGAGTACTAGATGCCTGCCTGATGTGTGTGGAGCTCAGAAGAGTGCATCAGGTTCTTTGGACTGGAGTTACAGGTGGTGATGAGCTACCATGTGGATGCTGGGACTGAACCCGGGTCCTCGGCAAGAACAAAGGCTCTTAACCACTGAGTTATCGCCATCCCTGTAATGTATTAATGTTTTTAATAATACATTACTATATAGTGAAGAATTTTGGGTTTCTCCTCATTCAGTCTGTATACATCTATTAAGGTAGAGATGCTCTTACACTTAGCCAGCCTTTTGAAGTAGCTGGCTCCTGGCTGGCGTACACTTTGTAAGAGGTGTCTGTTCTGCCTCGGTAGATGTTTCCAGACTGGCTGGCTAGGGAATGAATGAATCATCAAACCCAATCACTGTGTCATCGGTGCCACAGATGTAGTTTCAAACATGTCCACCCTGAAGACGAGGTGCGATTAGCAGTTAGTTGATAAGATGCCAGTAGAATGTTGTTGACTTTGTAGTCACGTTTGCCACCACATATAATCTCAGGTAATGAGTTCTTAAAAAGCCTGACTTAGAGGACTTCTTTTCAATCCCAGGCTCTGTCAACAGAATCCATCGAGAGACTCCCTGTGTATAACAAAGCTGCCTGGAAGCATTACAGAACCAACCATGAGGCTGATGACTGGTGTGTCCCCAGCAGAGAGCCGAAAGACATGACCACATTCCGAAGCTCCTAGATGCACGTGGGATGCCTGGACAGTCCAAGTGTGGCTTTTGCTAAGTTTGGAAGAGATGTGTTTGGAGCCACATTGTACCAAATATGTCACGTGTGATTTTACAATCGTGTTTGCCAAAGCTCCTAAAGGATCAATTATACCAACTTTATTCTGTATGTTTGATTAATTGGACATACGTTTAAACACTCATCATTTTGGTCAATTCCCCTGTGTGTGGTAGACTTATGGAGTGTGAAGTCTCTGGGTTTCTGTAAGAAGTTGAGGGTTTTTTTGTTTGTTTGTTTGTTTGTTTTAAGTTTTCATTTATTTCTGCTAGAAACATCTTCTAAAGAAAGCGGAGTAGCTGGTTAGTGGCCTGCTTTTGTCATCTGTTAGTAGTAATGCCTCATCAGATGGTTTTCTTGTCTCCCACGAAAGGAGAACACAGTGGTACCAGCCGGACCTTTCAGCATCTACAGTACCATCTGCTGAAATACTTGATGTGGCATCATTTTATTGCAGTGTGTGTGCTCAGGATCAATGCAAGGGATTTTCTTTAGAAATAATGTCTCACTGTGTCGCCCTAGCTGGCCTTGAACACGATGCCCTTCCTTAGCTTCCTGAGTGCTGCCCCAGAAGGGTGTGTCTGGCTGATGAGAGGAATGTTTGTTCCTCAAACAGGCAAAGAAGCATCAGAGAGTAGACCAGGAGAAAACGCTAAGTGCCCCCGACTGAGCCTTTGACTGTTGAGATTGTCTGATGGAGCTCTGGAAAGACTGACTCTCTCTGCGTCTGCTCTGGGTCTGCTCCAGGCATCCGGAGGCTGTAGGCTGGAGATGAGTTTCTCAAACGAGGCAAGGCTCATGGCTGGCCTGGCTGAAAGCACACTTCAGAGTGAATCAGGTGACCACTGCTGTTGGCAGAGTGACAGATTGGATTGGTAGCCTTTGGTTCCCCTGTTTCCAGGTCAGATTGCTAGACTTTAGGGGATGTAATCGGAATCTCAGGCCTGGATTGAATCAGGAACAGGGAGACTAGGATGATTTTAGTCACCTTGGTTTTAAGTGGTGACTCTAAGGACATGTATTTTTCTAAAAACACTCAGATTTTTTTTTTTTAATCAGAGAAGTCATCTTAGATTGATTACAAAAATCCTTTGTATCTGTATGGTAATTTAAAGTTTGCAAATGCTTTGAAGTATTAGGATGTTATTTGTGTCAAAACACAACACTGTGGAGCAGCCTTTGACAGCTTGGTTCTCACTCAGAGTGACCCAAAGTCATACAGAATTGGAGCCAAAGCCTGAGCGATCCCTTCTGACCACTGTCATCTGTCAGGGACATTCTTACCGCATCTATTAGTGATGAAGAAATACTTTAAAAAGGTATTTGAAAGTGTGCTTTACCACTTAACTGGAGGGACTTGGGGGTTTGGTTTGGAAAATGCTATGAGTTAAAACATCTCACTCTTGACAGGATTTATCAAACTTCACTATGTCCCATAAATATATACGTATTTAATACAAAAGCCAAATCATGCAACATGGCATAAAGTAGAATTTTTGTACCAAACGATAGAAACATGTAGATTGAGAATACTCCAGCGTGGTCAGTCCAGGATCCTCAGGTGAGAGGTGAGGGAGCTGAAACTCAGGTCTTATTGGCCCAGAAATTTTTAGCTAACACGACCAAATGTTGGAAAAGACACACCTTATACCTGCTGTTCGTAATTGAGGACTTTGTAAGAAATAATAGACTATTCTCATGAGTGACATTTACTCCATGTATTACACTTATTAGCTTTAAATTACATTTTCTTGCAACAATGAAATATTTTGGAATCTTTTGTACAACTGTCAATAAATGTACTATTTTTACTTGTGAAATACTTTTCCCTCTCCAAGGAATTAAAAAGTCCCCCCCCCCATTTAAGAGCTAAGAAATGTTTTCAGACAAGTAAAATGATTTTACTTTAGTCTCTTTTTAAGGTGTGGCACCTTTTTGCTTTGTTATCATGGTTATGGATGGAAAATTGTGTGTGAAAATGTTCTGGGGTGGGGGGGCTTTTTTAGAGTTACTTTTAAAGATACCTAAAAGGTTTTTAGATTCTTAAGGTGAGCTGTTTTGTCTGCCAGCATTAATTTTATGTGGTGTAGGTGTAAAAATAGATTGATGGTTGGGGAGTGGATAGCAAGTGATTTGTATAACCTGGGCAGTTAATGAGTATATGCCAGTGCATTGTAGGAGAGGGACTGTAGAATATTCCACACTGAAGTTCAAAATGCTCGTGGTTTTGATGCCTTTATACTTAATAGTGGTCAGTGTCTTCCACTGTGAAGTTCCTGTATGGAGATATTGAAGCAGAATTTTCCTGTAGTATGTCTTCTCAGTGACAGTAAACTCAAAACATGGATCAGCTCTTCTTAAATAAATCTGAGTCACTTAAGGAATTTTAGAAATATGCCCATGTCTGTTAAAGAGCGATCTCTTTCATCAAGGCTCAACATTCTATAAATGTTCAGGAAATTGGAACTAGGTGCCAGCATGCTGGCTCAGCAGGTAGAAGCAATGGCCACCAAGCCTGGCAACCTAGTTCTTTGCTCAGAGCACACAGGGTGGAAGGAAAGAACCAACTACCCCACAAGTTGTCTTCGGATCTCCACATGTGCACACCACACAAAATAAAACGAAACTCTAGTCATAGCTAGGTGTCTTGCACGCTCTTAACTATTCCTAATTTAAGAGGTGTTTGAGGCAGGTGTCCAGTGTATATAGTCTAATGGGGAAGCAGGTAGTAGAGTTTGCATGGCTTGAGTTACCCTAGGTTTTCATTATCCAGTGTACCACCAGTGATGCATAGATGGAGAACTGATGGGTAATTTTGAAAAGCTATATAAATAAATCCGAGTAACTTTTCACAGTAGAAATAACTGTAGGGAAGTCATTAACTTCACCAGCACTACCTCCCACTTAATACTAATGGAATGCCTGAACTTTTATAGCCAAGGCAGATCCCGTCCTATCCCTTGCTGATAGCACGCAAATGCCACATCTTTCTCTCAGTGTGAAAATCAGTAAGGTCCAGCAGCATGGTGGCACACCTGTTAGTGGGTCTCTTGAGTTTGAGCCAGCCTGGTCAGCATTGGGAGTTTTGGGCCAGCCAGGGCTACAGAGTCCCTGTGGTTTTTTATTTCTTCATTTTAAAATCAATAAAGTCCCTAACAACTACAGAGGGGTGGGAAGGAGTTGTGTGGCTCTGTGAGTGATGAATTAGGGAGGAACCCTAGCCAATAAACTTAGAGTTTATGTCATCAGTTTTACAAGGAAATGTGACGCTCCAGAGGATAGGGGGCCAGGGTTAAATTTGGTTGTTTTTACTGAAGGAACTTCTCATTATACCTGATTAACTTTTGGTCTCAGTACTATTAAATTTCCCATAGTCAAACCCAAGACACTCAAAAAATAATAAACTGATGCTTTGTGGCGTTTTTTCATTTCAGAAGTGAATGCATCTCTATTTTACTAATCCTGTTATTCGTAAACTACTGTACCATTTGCTCTACTTTTGTGTTTGGAAAGAATTAAACATTTTCCTGCCCACTTTTTTTTCCCTGTAGTCTTCATATTTCTTTAGCAGATTTTAATAGGAAAAAACAAGATTGTCTCTTTTGTTGGCTTCCTAAAGCTGTTGCTCGGCTAGGGACATAGATGCTTGCCTTGCATTCATGAGGCCCTGCATTTAAGACCCAGTACCACATAGGTGGTAGATGCTAGTAATCCAGGGGCACATGCCTATACTCTCTGGGTTACAGGGGAGGCGGAAGCTGGAAGATCAGAAGTTCAAGCTCATCCTTGGCTACATAATGAATTCCAGATCCATCTGGGATATTTGAGACCCTGTCTCAAAAAAAAAGTTACTTATTGAGTAGTGACAATTGCCCTTTTACCTTGTTAGGGATTCTTGAACAAAAATGTTCTAGTTTTACCTAGTAATAAACTCAGTAATTATTGTTTAAGATTCCAGAAGTGCCTATAGTTGTCACAGGACAGTGGGTGAAATTTATAGCTGTGACTGAAATATTGCCACTTGCTTATCCGAAGTTTAGAAAATGTTGAAAAGTCCCCTTAAAAACAGCACATGAGCAGTACATTTTACATTTGACTCAAGCATACAAAGCTGCAGTGTTCTCTGGTTTTGTCCTAGGTGCCTGAGATGGATGCTCTAGTGGTATTCTTACGATAGCAGTGTATAGGAAGAATACCATACATTTAGCAGCTAGCGTACTGTGTGTAACTACAGTACAGTATGTGCAAAAATTTATTTTTAAAATGAAGGCTGTTCTGAAATAGAATGGAAGAGGCAAGCAGTCGTCCGCGCCCCCCCCCCCCCCCCCCGCCAATACAGCATAAAAATAACTGGTTTAATATGAACTTTAAGTTCAAGTCTTTGGTCAAGTTAAGGTCAAGTCTTTATTCTCCATAGCTCCCCAAATGCCTTGTCTGGTAGGCCCTTACGTCTGCCAAATGTGTAATGTAATATGTTTTAACAGCGCCATCCATTCCCAGTGGTCCCTCAAAATGGGTCAGGAAGCAGAGCAAGCCGTGGATGGTCACCAACATGAGGAGAAGCAGGGGAAAGATAAACAATGAAGAGGATGGGAAGCGTGTGGACAGCGCTGTGAGGATGTTCAAAGTACAAAAGCGTGCACTCACTGGGCGGAAATGTATAAATACTGTTCTGCTGGTAACTCCAAGGATAACATTTTGGGGGTCACTTCCTGAATAGCATGTACTTGAGACTAAACGAGTCAAGTCTAGTCACATTCCAGTAGAATGTGATGCCCAGGAGGAAATAAACCAAGTAGACAGCACAGGCTTACTGTCCTGCTGGAAAGCTGGGCAATGTTAGTTTAGTGAGCGAAGGTGTTAATATGCAAGCTTGTGCCCTCGCTTTCTGGGAGGTGAAAGATGCGAAGATTTCTTTCTTGGAACTGAATCATGAGGAAGAGTGGATGGGTAAAGTGCATCTGTGCAAGTGTGAGGACCTGAGTTTGGATCCCAGCACCCAGCCTTAAAGAAAGAAAAGCTGAGTGTCACAGTGCACCCGTGGAATCCTAGTGCTGGGGAGTAGATGCAGGGAGCCCCCTGGGGCTGATTCAGACCAGCTGATGGGGAGCTTTAGGTTCAGTGAGAGACCCCATCTCAAAAAACAAAGTGGAGGTGATAGACCAGTGGTTCTCAGCCTTCCTAATGCTGTGACCCTTTAATACAGTTCCTCACGTGGTGACCCCAACTGTAAAATTTTTTCATTGCTACTTCATAACTGTAATTTTGTTACTGTTATTAATCATAATGTAAATATCTGATGTGTAACCCCAAGAGGGTCACACCCCACAGGTTGAGAACCTCTGTGATAGAGGATGATACTTCTGGCATCTATATGTGCATGCACAGGTGAGCACACACACACACACATACACACACACACACACACACACACACATTACACATGCACTCTTATGCAGTCACATTACACTTACAATCTTATTCTGTATCCCCAGTGCCTAGAAGGAGGTACTGAAGGCTTGTTTTGAGGGGGCTCACAGTATCTCAAGGGGCCTTGGATGCCCGAGAAAACTCTTGTGTCTTGCTTCCAGGACTGCTTGGCTGTGGGGCACAGAGCATAACCTTGCTGTGGCCAGTTAGAAGCATCTGCCAGCCAGAACAAGAAAACCGTGCTTTCAGAAATTCTGACGTTAGAGGCGTCATGGTTGCAGGGTCAGGTACCTGATACAGAAAGTGTTGGTCCTGGAGTTCAGGTGTTGGTGATGATGGTGTAGTTGGTTTTTTTTGTTTTGTTTTGTTTTTTTGTTTTTTTGTTTTTCAAGATAGGGTTTCTCTGTGTAGCTTTGTGCCTTTCCTGGAACTCACTCTGTAGACCAGGGTGGCCTCAAACTCACAGAGATTTGCTTGCCTCTGCCTCCCAAGTACTGGGATTAAAGGCGTGTGCCACCACCACCCGGCAGATGGTGTAAATGAAATCTATATAATGTGAAACTAACCACTTTAAAATGTAAGCCAAAACAAAAAGTGAAATTCAAAGATTTTACTTTTAGGGATTGTTCATTTCCTGGAACTCACTCTGTAGAGTGCATGTTCACACATGCTATGGTGTGTGTGTAGAGGTCAGAAGACAACTTTCAGGAGTCAGTTCTCTCTCCACTGTGGGTTCCAGGAATTGAACTCGGGTTCTCAGGGTTGGTGGTAAGTGTCTTTACCTGCAGGGATGATTGCTGTGGTTTGAAGTGTAATTTGGTAGCATTTCGTAGTGTAATGGAATATAACCATACTTCTACCTATTTCCAGAGCAGACTCCATTTTCCCACCCCCAAAGTAAACTGTGGACCATTGAGCAGGGTTTTGTTGTTGTTGTTTTTTCCTTTCTTTTTACTATGCCAGTTTTCTAGCATGATCTAGACCTGGAGACAAAAAAGTAAGCCTGTAGGACCAGGTCACCCTAAACTACCTCTAGGACATCCTTTCTTTAAAGGAGTGTTCTAAACCAGCCTGAAGTTAAAGTCAGCCTGCTTATATTTTAAGCCCCTCAAATTGAACATTAAAAATGTAAAATTCATTTAAAAAAAAATGAGAATTGGGTATGTGACATGGTTCTTTCCCAAATCCCTGTTGTTCATACTTTTTTCTAAGACGTATTTTGAGCCAGCCGAGCATTATAGCTTCAGCACACCTCCGTTTGCTGGCCATTCCTGAACCTGTGTCAACTTAAATAAGACTCACTGTGACCCCAAGACACAGATCTGTAGTGGCATGGCCACCACGGCGACCACAGGCTGTGCCCTGTGCCAAGCTCTGTGACTAACTACTGGAATGGAGTGGGTCATGTGATAGAACAGTCATGTGATGGTGAATCTCAGACTGACTGTAGGAATGAGGTTGGCCCAAGTCAGAGTGCACAGTCAGTCCTAGCGAAACAAGTAGAGAGAGAGGTCTGGAGGACCCAGCAGGCACCAGGGGAGGAGGGGCAACCAGAGAACAGACGGACAGCTGGCGTCTGGATTCTGAAACTTCACTGTGGAGGACGTCATCATATCCAGTGTATATAGTCAAAGGTGGTTCCTGAGCAACTGCATAGAAGCAGATATTTAAGAATTTTAATTATCCTTCATTGACCCAGTATAATTGTACATACACATTTATGAGATATGGTGTGTGTGTGTATGTGTGTGTGTGTGTGTGTGAGTGTGTGTGTGTGAGTGTGTGTGTGTGTGTGTGTGTGTGTGATGACCAGATCAAAGTAATCAGCATAGCCACTCTCCCCAGCATCTGTCATTTCTTTGGGGAACATTCAAAATCCTATTTTGAAGTCTATAATATATTACTACTTACTGTGGTCGCCCTGTAGCATAAAGCACACTCGCGTTTTTCCCTTTGTTTTACCTCATCACCAACCTCTCTCTGCCCTCTCTTGCCTCTGATAACCTCAGTTCCATGCTCTCAGATCAAGTGACTGAGCATCTGCAGATGAGTGAGATCATGAAGTGCTTGTCTTCTTGTGCCCAGCTTACATGTCCCCAATTCCATCTGTATTATCACACATTGTAAGATTTTGATAGTTTGCAAAATTTTTATTATTTATTATTTATTTTTATGTGTGTGAATGTTTTACTTGCCTTTATTGTCTATGCACCACGTGCATGTAGAACCTACCGAGGCCAGAAGAGGGCATCACACACCCTGGATCTGGAGTTATAGACGGTTGTGAGCCAGTGGGTGCTAGGAAGCAAACCTAGGTCCTTGGGAAGAGCAGCCAGTACCATCTCTCCAGTCCCAGTGAATTTCAATATTTTTTTAATGGCTGAAGAGTATTCCATTGTGTATACGCTACATTTTCTTTTATCTGTTCATAACCGATGAGTGCCTAAGATGATTCCACGTCCTGGAAGAAGCAATATTTGGAAAAGGTGCTATGTTTGGTGTTAGCCTGTGTTAATCCATGAAGTATCAAATGGTGTACAGGTTTTGTGAGGTAAGGCAAAAATCTAAGTAAATTAGAGATTCATAGCAGGGTAGTTAGTATTTAACTGGGAGAGCCCTAACACAATGGGATAAAGGTCCATTTGCAACTGCCCGCCACTCTCTGGACCATGTCTGCACAGGAGTATAGATCCAGCTAGATTTTTTTTCCCAATGACCACTAGCTACTTCCAGCATTTATCTTTCAATCTTTGGAGATTTCTCTCTGTTTCACTGTCTGTTTGGGTAACAACTTTCGTGTTCTTATGAGTTAGAATGGTATCATCTTTGCAGAAGGCACATAGACACCAAGAAAAAAAATTACCTACTTAATACTCATGATTTGTCCTCAAACGGGAAGTTTTGAATGCTTACTGGGTGTTATGACAGACACTGGAAGACTAAAAAGGACAAGCATTGAGTCTGACGCCATGGAATGTAGCTGTCACCTGGTTACTGGGAGGCTAAGCCAAGAGGGTTGTTTGAACCCAGCCTGGGTCACACGGACTATATCCCCTAAACACACTGATTCGCATGTGTGTGCGCAAGCCCCGTATTCTGGCGGCTTTTCTAGAAACGTGATTAAATGTCTCTCCTTGGTTGGGCTCTGTTTTTACAGGCTCAGAGATAATTAGATATTTTAATAGCCATATTTTATAATTTTGAATTTATATGAACAAAATGTAAGTCCCAAATCTAGAGAGATTACTGTGACTTTTTAGATTAGTTGAGACTTTTTTTTGGCCACAGAACCTGTACTTTCATTAAAAAAAAATAATCAGTGTAAGTTTTCATTATAGCATTTTCAAACAAGATTTGTTTTTAGAATCCCCTCTTCTCCATCCCTGACCTTCCACCTGTAGACCCAGAACCTTTTTGCTTTCATGTTTCTTGTGTCCTTGAGCCCGCTGCCCTCTACCCCACTTAGCACTTCGATCAATGGTTCTCTTTCTAGTTTCATAGCCTATACGTATATTCACACCCACCTATGTGTGTCCATATATATGTACACTCACACCCACCTATGTACATCCATCTGTATGTACACTCACACCCACCTATGTGCATCCATCTGTATGTACACTCACACCCACCTATGCACATCCATATAAACATAGGCTAGGTCTACATAGGATAAAGACCATGCAATTTTTATCTTTCAAAGTCTGTGTTATCTTAACACCTGCATTTTCTAAAGCAGTGACATTAATACGAGGCACCTTTGGAACAGTGCCTCATGGGCATGAGCAAATGGCAGCATTCAGATTTCACTTCGAGAGGGCTGGATGGTGCTCTGTGTGAGTGCTAGAATGAGTGTACAGAGCTTCTAGAAAATTATTCCGAAAACTGGGCACATTCAAAGGGGAGATCTTCTGATTTGCCTTAGGGGGACTATTGGGTGCTTTTGGCCAAGTGCTTTTAAATTAATAAGGTGAAAGCTTTCATTGTTCTCCATGCAAACTGGCCTTTCCCAAGTACAGGCATGCATCATTAAGCAAAGTGTCAATATGGCCCCACGAGATGGATCAGACCACCTGTAAACCTGTGATGTCATAGCCATTGCAGCCATTTGTGTAAGTCGTTTACAAAGATAAAATCATCTAATGATGCATTTCTCAGTTATCTTCATGGTTGAACCATGTATTATGATATAGTTATATCATATTAAACACAATCCAAAGTTTACTATGAAGGTCTGAAAATTGAGCATACAAATAAAAACATTCTTGTCACATCCAATCTAAAGTAGTGTCTAGGATTAAAGAAAAAAGTGGAGCTGGAGTGATGGCTTGGCAGTTAAGACTACTTCCTGCTCTTCCAGAGGACCCAAGTTTGATTCCTAACACCCACAGTGAGTGGGTGGCTCTCAACCACCTGTAAGAGCAGCTCCTGAGATCAGATACGGTCTTCTGAACTCCTTGGGAACTTGCCACATGTTGAGTATACACACACACACACACACACACACACACACACACACACACACACACACACACACAGTCACATAAGAATAAATCATTGCAAACAAAAACCTCCTGCTGGGCCCACACAGAGAAAACATGCGTTGTTGTTGTTGTTGTTGTTGTTGTTGTTGTTCTCCTCCTCCTCCTCCTCCTCCTCTTCCTCCTCCTCCTTCTTCTTCTTTTCGAGACAGGGTTTCGCTGTGTAGCTTTGCCTTTCCTGGAACTCATTCTGTAGCCCAGGCTGGCCTTGAACTCACAGAGTTCCGCCTGCCTCTGCCTCCCGAGTGCTGGGATTAAAGGCGTGCGCAACCACAGCCTAAAGGGACTAGTTTTTGCTCTTCAGCAACTGCTCATGGGACTGTTGACTTAGTTCCTTAGTAACTGATGCTGCTCTCCAGGTGCCCTGCCACCTCCCAGCACCGAGAGTGCCAACACACTTTCTTTTTTCTAAAGATTTATTTACTTATGTATACAGTGTTCTGCCTGCATGTCTGCCTACATGCCAGAAGAGGGCACCAAATCTCATTGTAGATGCTTGGGAGCCACCATGTGGTTGCTGGGAATTGAACTCGGGACCTCCAGAAGAGCAGCCAGTGCTCTTAACCTCTGAGGCATCTCTCCAGCCGCCAATGCACTTTCTTCATGACATGTGTGGATCTCTCTCTCTCTGTTCTGATAAAACCGCCAGCCTTTTGTTGTTTTCCGGGCATATTAGAGGCTTCCCTGGGCATATGAGTGGTCTCTCTAGCCTGCGCTTGCATGTCCTGCATCAAAAGTTGCTTCATTTCTTTTTTTTTCATTTATTTATTTTTCTATTATCAGCTTGATATAGTATAAATTCTTATCCTAATAGTGAAATGTTTCATTGACACTTGCCCAGTAATTGAGTAAAACCAAAACTTATTATAAGCCACAGTCATCCTAGGGTCCCCCTTGCTATATAGCCTCCCTGGTTCTGTGGGTTGCAGTCTGATTGTTCTTTGCTTTATATCTAGAATCCACTTATGAGTGAGTACATACCATGTTTGTCCTTCTGGGTTTGGGTTACCTCACTCAGGATGGTTGCTTCATTTCTTACCAAACAAAGATTCGTTATTGAAGATTCTGTTCTATTGTTTTGTTAGAAAAAAAAAGCAAATATTTTATACCTTTCAGTGAGCTTATTTCAGGAGCATTTAAGTCAAGTGGATCTGCCTTACTGTGGCTTCAGCATTACTGCTTCAGGTGCAGGGGGATGCACTCTATTAAATAAATGCAGTGTTCTAAGAAGTTCCTCAATCACAAACAACCCAAAGAAGCAAGAGGAGGGCATTCCTGGATACTAGGTTTATAAAGTGGGTAATGTATTTTCTTAAATGCTCATTATTGGAAGGCATGATTACCCTGCTGTTTGGGTTTGCGATATTGTCCTTAAGTCTAAATTATCCATTGAACAAATTAGTAGGCCCCTGTACTGAATCCATAGTTTTCTGATGTTGAGTACAAATCACCATTAGCATTCCCCTGTAATTTGCATCTTTCTGGTTGTGTTGGGCCTTTCTCATTACATCCTTTGCTATGAACTTTATGGCACATTACTTCCAGTTGATGACGTCTGGGCCTGGAGAGGTGGCTCAGTTAAGAAGTCTCGCTGCTCTTCTGGAGGACCTGAGCTCTGTTCCCAGCGCCCTTGTTGGGTGATTCACAAATGTCTGTAACTCCTGCTCCGGAGGTCTAACGCTTCTGACCTCTGCCGGCACCCACACTCATGTCGGTACACACAGGCACACACACTTACACACAATTAAAAATAAGACAAACCTGGCTGGGCAGTAATGGCGCATGCCTTTAATCCCAGCACTCAGGAGGCAGAGGCAGGTGGATCTCTGTGAGTTTGAGGCCAGCCTGGTGTGCAGAGTGAGTTCCAGGACAGCCAGAGCTACACAGAGAAACCCTGTCTCAGAAAAACTAAAAAAAAAAAAAAAAGGAAGACAATTTTTTTTTCTTTTAAAGTTGAAGGTTGGTAAATGCAAGGTTCAGGTCAGTGGTTACAAGGGTTAGATATGGAAAAGCACAAAGTAAAATCAGGTTTATTATTAAAGTTGAAGGTTGTGACTGCATATCAGGGTCATGGAGGTTTAGCACATTACATGTCATTATGCTGAGTAATCTGATTATTTGTGTATGTTCTTTTTAATGTATACATACATTTACATTATTGGGGTGGTCTTAAAATGGCAAGAGTTCTTGTCGAGGGCTGTGGGTGTAGCTCAGTGGTATGGCTTATCTAGCCTACACCTGCATTAATTGCTTAACAACGAGCTTGGCAGTGGCCCTCAGATGCTCTGTCTCCCATGTTAGCGTTCATGTAGAGTATACTTTAAAGCAAACAGGAAAACAGATGAAAATAATGTATAGATTATATAACAGTCACATTTCTTTCCTTTTTTTAAAAGAGATTTATTTATTTATTATGTATACAGTGTTCTGTCTGCATGTGTCCCTGCAGGCCAGAAGAGGGCACCAGATCTCATTACAAGTGGTTGTGAGCCACCGTGTGATTGCTGGGAATTGAACTCAGGACCTCTGGAAGGGCAGTTGGTGCTCTTAACCACTGAGCCATCTCTCCAGCCCACATTTCTTTCCTTCTAATTTATAAAAACAATGTTTGGCTACTATTTAAAAATTCAGATAGTATTCTTGAGTATTAAGTAGAAATAAATTATTCCCCGGAACCTACTACTAACCTATGTATCTATCAAACATATGTCTTCTTAAAAATAAAAATGTAAGCTTTAATCCCAGCACTCAGGATGCAGAGGCAGGCAGGTCTTTGTTAGTTTGAGGCTAGCTTGGTCTCCAGAATTCCAGGCCAGCCAGAACTACAGTATAAGACCCTGTCTCAGAATAATATTTAAAACATAAAACCTGTTTGTCTATTAGTATGCTTTAACATCTTATTCTTTTCCTTTCAATAACATTTTTCGTGTCAGAATCCACAATACGCTGTTAGAGGATACATAGCTTTTCAGTGTATCAACTATGTCGATTGAATTAAGACATTCACTGGATAGCAGTTACTAGATTATTGAGGTGTAACAGGACACTGAATGCTGTTTCTGCATCCTTTTTAGCATAGGCCTTCCCACTGGTGGTTAATTCTGTTGATTAGCTTGACACCATCTAGAATCACCTAGGAGACAAACCTGTGGGCATGTCTGTGAGGGAGTTCTAGCCTGGGCTAATCAAGATGAGAAGAGCTATCCTGAATGTGAGCAGCAGCGTTGCACCGGCTGAGGCCTGGGGTCCATGAGAAGGAGAACGTGGGCCGAGCACCAGCATTCCTCCCTCTCTGCTTCCTGGATGTAGATGCCGCGTCACCAGCTGCTACACAGGCTGTTCCTGCCATGCCTTCCCCTGAGACCAACTGTTCCATCAAAGGACGAGCATAAGTGTTTTAGTGTGGTGGTATTGTGTTCCCCAAAAAATATTGTGCACCCTAATAAACTTATCTGGGGTCAGAGAACAGAACAGCCACTAGATACAGAGGCCAGAAAATGGTGGCACTCACACCTTTAATCCTAGCCTTCTGGAGGCAGAGATCCGTGGATCTCTGTGAGTTCAAAGCCACACTGGAAACAGCCAGGCATGGGGACTCATGCCGTTAATCCCAGGAAGTGATGGCAGAAAGCAGAAAAGTATATAAGGCATGAGGACCAGAAACTAGAGCTAGTTAAGCTTTTAAGCCTTTGAGCAGCATTTTAGCTGAGACCCATTCGGATGAGGACTAAGAGGCTTCCAGTCAGAGGAAACAGGATCAGCTGAGGGATGGGCGAGGTGAAGTTAGCTGTGGCTTGTTCTGCTTCTCTGATATTCCAGATTTGTTTTTATTGATAAGACTCTTTAAGATTCATGCTACATTTTAGTTAGGGTTTCTGTTGCTGTGAAGACACCATGACCACGGCGAAGAAAACATTTCATTGAGGGGGCTCGCTTACAGTCTCAGAGGTTCAGCCCATTATCATCATGACGGGGAGCATGGCAGTGTGCAGGCAGATGTGGTGCTGGAGCTCAGAGTGCGACATCTTGCAGGCCACAGGAAGTCAACTGACTGTGACATTGAGGGAAGCTTGAGCAAAGAGACCTCACCCCCACTTCCCATCTCCCCACCTCTGTAGTAACACACTTCCTCCAACAAGGCCACACCCACTAACAGTGCCACTCCCTTGGGGGGTCATTTTCTTTCAAGCCTCCACAGCAAGTAAATCCTCCTTCCTTAGGCTGCGTAGGCCACGCGTTTTGTCTCAGCAATGAGAAACGTCGTTACTGCAGCTGCCAAGTCTGCAAATAACTCAGAAGGTGCCAAGTGCCCCTGGTGGGGGTGCGGTGGGGGAGGTTGGGAGCTCAGGATGGAACACGAGATCCCATAAATGCTAAGTACTACTGAACCACTGCGCTACATCCTGAGTCCCTAGTCCTTCTTAACTGAGATGCTGGACCACTCAGGCGGTGCCTGTGAGCCTGACTGGACCCCGGATTCATCCGGCATCATGAGAGACAAAAGCAGTGAAGTTTGTAAGCCTGAGAAAGAAAAGTCAGAGCCTTAGATTAAAAGAGACTTTTGAAAAACCCTCGAAACAAGACTGGCACTCTCTTCAGTTTGTTTGGAGGAAGCCGGTCAAGTGCTTTAAGGATCCTGGTGAGCAATACAGAAAGGAAATAAAACATAGACACAGCTCCCTCATATTAAAAGTTGACCCCCTGGAAAAGTAAGGCCTTGAAAAGTCCCTTGGAAGAGGAGAAAATGCTAGCACCCTTGATCAGCCCTTAGTGGGGGCTGCTGGTGGGAGTTGGATGGCTTCCCCGATTTAATAGTCAGTGTAGATTCCAGACTCTATTTTTTGGTGCCCTCTTCGGTAATCGGCATCCATCAGGAAAGGCAAGAGTAAAAGCGGAAGTGGTCTGAGAACCACACCCCCAAGGCGTGTGAAGATGGGAGGATTTCCCTCTGTCCGGAGCTGCGGGGCTTGAAACAGAAGTGGGGATCCTCAGGCAGGGTTGAAGCTCAGGTAGGCAGGTGTTTTAGGCTGATTCCCCAGAAATGGAATGGGGTGGGGGCATTAAGGGTTAGCTGAGGGAACATTCTCCACAGTCATGCCCCAGAGCTAGAACAACATTCTCCACAGTCACACCAGGGAGCTAGAACATTCTCCACAGTCACACCAGAGAGCTGGAACATTCTCCACAGTCACACCAGAGAGCTGGAACATTCTCCACAGTCACACCAGAGAGCTACCCCTGGAAGGCCTGGAAGAAGGCAGCATGGGAGAGAGCAGGGTTCATTAAGCAAGCTATAACTGAAGACTCGTCCACTCTTAAGAGTTCCTGAGCTGTCCCCGCAGAGTGGTCCTGTGTGAAGGTGAGAAGCACGCCCACCGTATTCTCGAAGCAGTCAGTTACAGAACACGGTCATGCCCGGGGAGGGTCATAAATGCGGGTGAGATAATTACAGAATTCAGTTGATATCCCAGCAGGCAGGGGTTATCCACATTGGCTGAGGATGAAGTCCCACGGTCCGTGCTACTAATGGGCTCGTGGGAAGTCATTCTGCAGGGATGGATGAGGATGTCTCTGACCACTAGACTTTTTCCTTACAACCCATGTGCTGTTTTCTGGGTATGAGGAAATCCTTGACTTGATCCTTTCTCAGGAGCACTCTCGTCTGTGCTTGGGTTTCCGAACAGACTTAGAGCATCTCCCTCCAGCGTGTGAGTAAACTTTCATGATCAGAGTTAAAGATGAAGGGCGGCAGGGGTGCAGCAGGATCAGAGAGAACAGACAATGCTACTCAGAGCCATTTATCCCTCATATAATTTTTATGACCTGACTTCCCTCCAGGCCTAAGTTATATTTTTTTAATGTCCTAAATTACATGCTTCAGATGTTTAAAAAAAATCATTTTCTTTGCTTTTCTGCTGTAACACCCTTCCCCGAGGCAATGGATGGACTGATTAAACAAATCGAGGACAAAGAGGAAAAGAAATTCCGAGAAGGAATCTCAGATAACATCTCAAAATATTATCCTGCCGCAGTTACATCCAAGGACTCTAACGGGACCTGGGGGCGAGAGCGATGAAATCTTGTAATAGTTTTTGATGGCTCATGGAAAATGGAAGAAGAGTAGATGATCAAAGGCAGGGGAAAGGTTCAGCATTTTTCAAGTACAAAGAAAGAGGGTGCTGCAAATTGTAGGCAGGGAGAGCGCCCAAGAAACTCGCCTCTTTTTTTTTTCATATATAGTTTGTCTTGGACAGGGGCTATTGAAATAAGGCATCCAAATGTTAGCAAATAACCTGAGTATCTCCTGAAATATTGTTCTGGAAAAGACTCAGAAAATGGGGAGCAGAAATAAAAAAAGGTTAGAAACTGTGCAGTGCAGTGAACCCCGAAAGACACCTGGACCTCGACCCCAGGAGCTCATGGGGTGGGACCCGGCAAGGAGTGATCACCTGCTGCAGTTTGATTTCTTTGACCTGGCTGACACTACCCTATCCATTTAATTACCTCCTTTGCATCACCGACTCATATTTGCTCTGGCCCAGCTCTCCCTCCTGTCCTGGGCTCTGTCTGTCATTTGTGGCACTGCTGTATGAAGCTGGCCCCAGCTTGCTCTTACAGCGGCTGATGTCACGATAGCTTCAGTACGGAGCGGGATCACAAATGAGGCAGTTCAGTGGGTTGGCCTCCTTTCCACAGGAAGGCAGTTTGGGATTGGCTTGTTGCTGAGATCATGATCAGAGAAAATATATATATTTTTTTGAAACACTGAGTCCCTGTCTCCTTTGCCTTGTCATTTTTCACACTGATGAAACCACATGTGGAAAGAAAGGCTCTGGCTGCAGGCAGCACCTCTTTACTCCGGCCTTGCTAATCCAGTGTCGGGCTCTCTGAGCCCCTTGCTTTTTCTCATAGGCCACACAGGGCTTTTGGGCAAAGAATGTTATAAAAGGGGTGTGTGTGTGTGTGTGTGTGTGTGTGTGTGTGTTGTGTATGGGGTGTGTGTGTGATGTGTATGGTGTGTGTGCACATGTGTGTAAGTATGTGTGCCGATTCACCCACAGAGAGACCTGAAGAGGTCGAGTGCCCTGCTCTCTCTCTCTCTCTCTCTCTCTCTCTCTCTCTCTCTCTCTCTCAGCATCATTCCTGGTTTTTATGTGGGTTCTAAGGATTCGAACTCAGGCCCTCATGATTGTGCATAAAGCACTCAGCACCCTAAGTTCCAGAGAATTTTATTCTTTTAATTAAAGAAAGAATTTTATCAAAGCTTTCGGATACACTCAGTGTGGTTCATGACTGGGAACAACAACAAAAACACTAAGGTTTTATGAAAATGCCACTCTCTTTTGATTCACTAGTATTTAATAATTTAATTACCCAAATATGCTTTCAAAATAAGCCTCGTGGGCTCCAGCAATTCTATAGATCCCACTTAACATGCCCGATTAATAGTGGCCCAAAGTCCCACTTATGTGCCTTGGTTTCGTAGCACTGGGTGTGGGACATATCCCCAGGCAGACATAATGTCTATCTCAGTTTCAGGCAGATGACCCAAAACACAGTTCTCCCGAAAACTCATCTTGTTTCCTGTTTTTGTAGTTTGTTTTCACTAGACAAAAATCAGTGACAAAACAGTTTCTGAAATCTTCTGAGAGCATTAGAAATAAGATGTAAAAATGGCAGCCAGAGAAGAGGATATCTGTCACCGTGGACAGTCCAGAAGGAACTGGAATTGCCAAAGCAGGGCTAAGAGTGGAGGCCCAGTATCGTACACAGGAAGGTAGACAGAATGGGGGGCGTGGAGCCTGGAGAAGAAAGGCCCCAGAAAACCCATGGAAAAGAAGGAGGAAAACGTTTGGGACCCACCTTATTTACAATAATTCTGTGGAGGAATCAAAGAGAAAAATAGGGATAATTTCCAATCATTAAAATTTGTTTGAAAAGCAAACAGACGCCTCCAGTCTGTTGTGAGGTAATCATTTCACCAGGACCCGAGGCTCCTTGCTTTGATGGAAAGTGAGAGGAGATGATTTCTAAGAATGCCCACGCTGTGAGCAGCCATGATTCTACTGCTAGGAAGGATATTTTCGTGACCTTTCTCATTGCTGGGACAGATCAGCCTAGAGAAGGGAAGGCCTGTCTTGGCTCGCTGGCACCGTCCACCATGGTGGGAGGGCGTGGGGGGGGGGCTGCAGCTTGAGGCTGCTGATCACACCTGTGCTCAGGAAGCAGAGGGACGTGCACGCTGGTGCTCAGCTTATTTCCCCCTTTTTATTCACCCTGGGACCCCAGTCCGTGGAATGATGCCACCTATGTCCAGGGAGGGCCTTCCTTCACATTCACACCTCTCTGGAAACGCCATCCCAGACACCCTCGGAGGACTGTCTCCCAGCTGATTCTAACTCCTATCAAGCTGACCATAAAAATTAATCGTCAGGAAAAGAAAGTGAAAAACCGAACCCAAGTCGGTTGTCATTTCTGTTACCAAAATGTTTTACATGATTTAGAGAAAAACTAGTGATTCAGAAAGAATCTTAGAAAGGCCTGTGAATATACTCAGAGTCAATTTTATGGCTCATGGCTGGCAATATTAATGGAAACAATAATAAAAAGTATTCTTTTATAGTAATAAAAACTTGAAGCAAGGACTCATAAGTCATAGTCTAACAGTTACTAAGGCAGTTACTTTTCCTGTGTGATTTAAGGGAAAGCAGACTTAAAAAAAAAAAAAAAGAGTAGCCTTTAAACTTAGCTGTCACCCAGGAGACCATAGACCTCAGTTTAGGCTAAAGACAAAGGAGAAACAATCCCAGCCAAGGCTAACACACCAGCGAACACACTGCCATTAAAAATGTGACATCCCAGGGCAGGTAAGAAGGCTCATCGGGTAAAGGCAGTTGCTTCCATGTCTGATGATCTGAGTTCCACCTGCACTCACACAAGCTGTCCTCTGACCCTCCACAGGCACCATGGCATGTGCTCACACGCAAGATAAATATAAACATTTAATAGTTGTTGGGTAGAAATGGTTGTGTCGCCGGGCGGTGGTGGCGCACACCTTTAATCCCCACACTCGGGAGGCAGAGGCAGGAGGATCTCTGTGAGTTCAAGGCTAACCTGGTCTAGGGAGCTAGTTCCAGGACAGCCAGGGCTGCACCAAGAAAAGAACCCTGTCTCAGGGGAAAAAAGAAAGAAAGAGTTGTGTCTCCCTACTTGGTGGTAGAAGAAGAGCCTGGAAGCTCCTAATTTGAGGTTCGATTGATTCCTCTTGCTTTTCGCTTTTCCGAGATTGTAGCCAAAACTTTGCTGAAGTAAAGCTTACGTTAGTCTTGCGTGTGGCTGTGGCTTTACAGCCAGTCACCCTGCCTTCTATCTGGAGTCCTCTGGGTCCCACTCAAGGATCTCTGCTCCCACGCCACACAGCCGCCCATCATGGTCTCATCATCTTTGTCTTCAGAGCTGACCAGTCAGGGTTTCCCAGTGAGAAGTGACCAGTCAGGGGCATGAGGAGGACAGCTGACCCCTGCTGTGGGATGGTCTGTATGTCAAATTGCTCTGATTGGTTAAATAAATAAAACACTGATTGGTCAGTGGCTAGGCAGGAAGTATAGGCGGAATTAACAGAGAGAATTAAAAGAACAGGAAGGCGGAGGGAGACACTGCCAGCCGCCGCCATGACAAGCAGCATGTGAAGATTCCGGTAAGCCACAAGCCACATTGCAAGGTATAGATTTATGGAAATGGATTAATTTAAGATATAAGAACAGTTAGCAAGAAGCCTGCCACAGCCATACAGTTTGTAAATAATATAAGAGTCTGTGTGTTTATTTTACAAGTGGGCTGTCGGACTGCCGTGGCTCGGTGGACCGGAGAGAAGCTCTCCAGCTACAGGCCCCCTGAGGTCAGAATCATTTTTCAGGAGTTATTAGGGATTTGAAGAGGAAGGTTGGGGAGCGCTCTCCTGGTACCACAAACAACACACACTGTGGTGATGTAGTGTTATGGAGACACGTCCTACATTCTAAGAGACTGGAACTTTTGCGGGACCTCCCAGCCCAGCTGATAACACCTCTCGAGGTCACTTAGGACTGCTATCTTGCGTTGTACTCAGCCTGTTTAACCTGCTTTTAAGAGAACAATATGACAGTAAATCTTACTACACCTTGGATTGCCCCTGTGATGAACTTTTACAACCCAAACTAATGCATAGTTTTAATCTTAAATTACGCATTCTTCCATGCTCCTGACCCAGAGGGCAATACATGTGTGTTTGTAGGTGTGTTATAAAAATCATTTGCTGGAAACAGCAAATGGGTGAAAGCTGCCTTATAAAACAAATGTCTGCCATAAATACTGAAAACAACATACAGATATGGCTTGATAGTGTTTGTTTGTTTGTTTGTTTGTTTGTTTGTTTGTTATCTGGGTCAGTTGGGGTCAGTTGGAGCCAGTGACTTAAGCCCTTGTAGTTCTAGGTTTATTTCTTTATGTTTATAGTCAGTATTTTCAGGGGTTCTTCCTTGATCAAACCTGATCATCTTTAATCTTGAATGAATCCATAGCCTCTCATTTTCTGTGGGAATAAAAACATAATCTCTTCCTCAAATTAACATATCCTTTGACTTAAATTTTGAAGTCAAGATATTTTTAAAATATATAGGTTGATTTAATCCAGTACCTTTTATAATCCAGTGTCTCTTAGCAACTAAAAAATTTAAAGACAACACAATAACACATAGGATCCAGACTCTCTGTGTATTTTTCATCTTTACGTGGTTTATTTCTTTTATATTACTTTACTCCCTTTTTAAGGACTTTATTATTTTAAAACTATATATTTCTTTTTTTATGATTGTCTATACTTAATCTTTTCTCTCCCAAGCCTATGTATATATTTAAATACACTGTAACCTGTTTAGAGGTTTTTTTCTGTCTGAATCTCTCTTTATTACATATCTGTAATCTTTTTCTGACCATATGAGCCTTTAAACTGTTAAGTGGTGTGACTAGGACCAAAGCCTTTGCTTTGGCGACTGACTCCACCCCCTTGGTTCCCTGAGAGCCTAGCTTCATGGCAGAGGTACCAGCAAGAGCCACATTTACTGCCTCAACTCTGGGGAGTTTTTGAGTTCATGCTGCCACCCAATAGTGTACCACCCACTGCTCATAAACCCCATTTAAGTGTTTGGTAGCAGGCCCTCTTAAAAGAGCCACACAGTTTTTGCTGCTAGCACTGAGTTAGGAAGCCACCTCTTAAAGGAGTCATGCCTCTGCTTGCCTCTAGCAAACAGAGCTTACCGAGAAAAGGCAGTTACCAAGAAGCTGCGCTTGACTCCATTTTTGTATGTTTAGAATCCTTTTTAAAGCTTTGTCAGGTCTTATGTGGAAATTCTGCCTCCATGTTGGAACACCATTTGTAGGTGGAGTTTTCCTGTGCTGGCAGCCATTCTTGAATGTGGGAGACCAGCCCCCACATTTATTTACCCCAGGGACTCTTGAGGAGTGAGGGATGAGAGATTTTAGATAGAAATAGAGGGGAGAGAAACAGAAATCCAGCCTCGGGAGGGCCTGGATCCTTATTCACTGGCCAAGAACTTTATTCAAAAGGGCTTTTTATGACAATGCCAAGGGGAGGGTCAAAAGACCTCCCCCTTGTTAGATACAGCCAAATGTAGATCCTTCCAAAAACCTGGTACTCAGGCCCATGGTCCAATCAACCTCGTATGCAGTCCTGTTGGGTAAAGCCACTAGGAAACCTCGGTGGGCTCCAACACTTAAATAACCACTCAGAGTCTTAATACTAGTTACAAATGCTTGGCCAATAGCTCAGGCTTGCTACTAGCTAACTCTTCCATTTCAATTAACTCATATTTCTTATCTATGCTTTGCCACATGGCTTGGTACCTTTTCTCAGTATGGCATACTCATCTTCTTCTCCCTGTACCTGCTGGCAACTCCTCTAAACCTGCCCTTCTTCCCAGAATTCTCAGTTTGGCTCTCCAGCCTAACTGTATCCTGTTCAGCTATTGGCCAGTCAGCATCTTTAGTAAACCAATCACAAGGACATATATTCATAGTGTAAAGGAATATTCCACAACAACTCTTAAAGGTTTCAATAACTCTCCTGAACAGTGCCTCCATCTGGGGACTGAGTGTTCAAATCTCAAGTTTATGGGACAGATTTCACAATCCAGCCAACGCAGTTGTTGATCCTTAATAATATGGCATACCCCTATCGGGAAAACTGGGTGACAAATTCTCCTTTCAAAGGCTTTGTACTCTCTGTGTCAGCATTCTGTCACTTATGTAATTTAAAATCCTGAGACTATAAATGGGGACATACAGAAGAAAGTCTACAATAGCCCATCAAATAAAATTGATCCCCCCATCACACACAAAAATCAAATGCAACCAAAGACAAACAGTGAAAAGCAAGTCTCCCTCCCACTCCAGGCCTTCAGTATTCCAGAAACACCAGCTCAGTGTATAGCATAGAAATTGTACATATAACAGGGGCTGGAGAGATGGCCCAGCGGTTAAGAGCACTGACTGCTCTTCCAATGGTCCTGAGTTCAATTCCCAGCAACCACATGGTGGCTCACAACCACTCATAATGAGGTCTGGTGCCCTCGTCTGGCCTGCAGGCAGAAAAACTGTATACATAATGAATAAATAAATCTTTAAAAAAAAGAAGAAGAAACTGTACATATAACAAACAAACAACATTGCAGGATTCCCATGACCATTTGGAGACAGAAGAGTCTAGCTTGGGTTCATATATCCAAAGTAGGCCTGAGATCAAAGATTTCTGCATAAGGCAACTCTAGAGGAAACTCCTGCTGATGTCTGCAGGCATCCCTTGATTCCCACTGTGACCAGTTGGTCTGTCCTGGTTGTGATGGGATGTTCCCATGCTCACACCATACTCACACCATGCTCACACCCTCACAGGTCATTTAGTCTGTCTATTTCTTATCAGAAATATTAACATGTAAAAATATTATTTCTTTGATGGAATAAATCATATAGTTAAAATCTGTGTAATGACTATTTTTATCCACAAGCGTTCTATTCAGTACAAGATGTAGCACAAAACTAAGCACTATTAATGCTCAAACCCAATTATGAAACTTTGATACTTAGCTGTAATGTACTCATAAAACTATTTGTATTTACCACTGTCTGCATCAGGTATATCCTATAGCCATTCATTTGTGAGTTGAAAAGACATTGTCTGAGGACAGATGAAATATTTTCACGCCTGTGCTCCCCATGAACTCAGTCCTTATTCCTTCCCATTTCTTCTCTCATCCTGGCCTCTCTGCTCCCATACCAGGGATGGTCCCAGCAGGGGAAGCGCCACCTGGGAAAAGACTCTCTGAAGTTTGTTCTCCATAGTTTAGACCAAAATGTGAAAGGACTGGGCATCGGTGTCCTAATAAGTGAGCAGAAATACGAGAAGTGGTCCTGTAAGACCCAGAGCAAGTGAAGTTAGGACTCTGCACAAAGTAGACACCAGGTGTGGTGGCTGTGGATAGGATGTTTGTAGGAAGAAGATAAACAGATGGTATGATCTCCGAGACCCTTGGAACGTATTATTTATTGCCTTGGGAAAGTGCATGCATCTTCTCCCCTCCCTCCCTCCCTCCCTCCCTCCCTCCCTCCCTCCCTCCCTCCCTCCCTTCTTGCACAGATTAGTTTTACTGTTAATTTCAATGTCTGGTGTGGGTTCCTGCTGCAGAGATGAGCTGTCAATTATGTTCTTGGGAAGGCGGTAGGGCGAACATTCATGAACTAGAGCTAAGCTGTGGATACAGTGAGAGTGACTATGAGAACCCCAAGGCAAAAACTTCCCAAAGTGACAAAATCCCACACACCAGCGGCATCGGCATCCTCTGGGAATTGGATGAAAATGCAGTCTCAGATTCCCAAATCAGACCTACTGAAAGAAACTCCCAGGGAGAGTCAGTGTTCTGTTGCCTGTTAAACAAGCCCTTCAGGTGACTTGGTACATTAGGAAGTTCCAGAATTTTCTAGAGCAAGCCAGGCCTGGTGTACTCACTGAGTCCTCCCAGCACAGTGGCTGGTCAGGTGTGTCCTGAGCTCTTAGGGCTCCCTGCTCAGGCTTTGGTGTCTGTACCAAGTCACTGGCTTGCTCCCCTTCCTTTCTGTCAGAATCTAGAAAGTTTAAGTGTTAAAGCTTAAATTTTAGGAAATCATTTGCTTTCACATTTGGTGAACTAAATAAAGAATATTACTTGTGTAATTTGCATATTTGAGATTGGATCTATGAGAGGAGAAAGCTCCAGGTAACTCAGATCATAAATAGGAGAGCATTGGGGAACCACATCACGTTTATTATAACTCATTAGCCAAATGATTGCATTAGCTTTCACACTGGTCTAGTCATCAGGGCCTGAACAGGTGACTTTTTAGCCATTAGGAAGTGATCACCTCATAATGATGTAATCAGAATATTAATGTGAGATTCCTTCCTCACTTAGTTTTCATCCATTTGTCAAATACTTGAATCATTGAAAATGATCGCCCACAGGTATCAAGCTGTGCCTCCGGGAGAGCGTGCTCATGGTACTACCACAGGAGTATCACACAATAGGGGCCTGGATGTTGAGCTCTGTGCTTTGGAAGGCTAGGCCATGATGCTCTTCCAGTCTCAAGGTATCTCTTCCCACTCATGGACCCTGGAATTGCCTGCCCAAACACCTAGTTTACATGCAGGGCTTGTAGTCTTCCTCCTTAGGTCTATCTTCCAAGGGACAGGCTATGGCCCCTGTGTGTCTACCCAAGAGGTGGCCAGAGAAGCTGTCTGTTTGGGAGGGGGACCGAGCTTGACTGTATGGGGTGGAATGTTTGTGTTCATGTGCAGAAAGACAAGACTGAGCTGGGGGAAGGAGGAAAGGGACCATGGGTGGCTTAGGACCAATTTTCCCTGCCCCATTGAGAGGAACTCTGAGGGGTTCAATGATTCCAGATTCAAACTTAGCCTCCAAAGGAGGTAAGAAAACCAGCTCTATTGCAGACATTTACTAGCTTTGATTTATAATTCCACATAGACAAAAAATGATTTGGTGAGCCTCCATTAGCATTCTTGCTCTAGGCTCCATAAATGTTAGAGGCCAGTTGGCCACCCACATAGACTCATGGAAAACTTTTGTAGTCCCAATTATAAGTGGAGTCTTTAGCTCCCATTACTCAGTTCTCTGAGAGTCACCCATGAAGGGTGGTTCATTTCAGACAGTTTTACAGTGAGGCAAGATTGGGGATTAGCCCTGAGATAATTTGGAGGCCCCTGCTTTAGATAAGACAGAGAGAGAGAGAGAGAGAGAGAGAGAGAGAGAGAGAGAGAGAGAGAAAGATTATTGTTAGGGTAGGAAAGATAAAATGTGCCAAGAAAAACACAAACAACATCAGCAACAAAAACTCCAAGAAATACACACTGGTTAGCTGCTGACATTTGAATCCGGCAGCACAGTGGCATGGGGAGTGTAGGGACCGCACGGGGTACCACAGAGTCTAGGCTCTGAGACTGTGTCCAGCATGAACATGCTGGATATGAGTTGTGTAACCTTTGAGTAGTTTAACGTGGGTGCCAGGAACGTCTTGCCTGTAAACAGAGAATGACAACAGAGTCTGTTTTCCAGGGAGGTTGTGAGTTTACTTAAAATGAAGGTGTGGAGTGCCTTCATGTTGTAAGTGCTCAGGAGATGCCTTCGGATTTTATCGGTTCTGGTGAAAGGTGTGTGTGTGTGTGTGCGCGCGCGCGCGCGCGCGTGTGTGTGTGTGTGTGTGTTTGTGTGTGTGTGTTTGTGTGTGTGTTTGTGTGTGTGTGTGTTTGTGTGTGTGTGTGTGTGTGTGTGTGTGAGAGAGAGAGAGAGAGAGAGAGAGAGAGAGAGAGAGAGAGAGAGAGGGCTATATATGTGAGGAGGGAGTGTTCTAAAGGAAAGATTAGGTGGAGACAGGAGAGAGTAATAGTAGAAAAGAAAAACAAAATATGATGTTTCCCTCAAATGCAGAATCTAAATCTACATATTATATACGTCAAGAAAGCAGAAGGTGGGTTATTTTAGGGAAGGAAGGGGACCAGTGAGGGGACTGTTAGAGTGACGGAGGTAAATATTAGCAAAGTTCAGTCACACACACACACACACACACACACACACACACACACACACACACACGCTTGTACACGCACACACAAAGTACAGATGACAAGAGACTCAGTGTTCCCCTAGGCCTGGGGAGAGGAAAATTTTCCTAGGTGTTTGCAGAAGGAAGTTAAAACAGAGTGTGGTGTGTGTTTGTGTGTGTGTATGTGTGTGTGTGTGTGCGCGCGCGCGCGCGCGCGCACACGTGTGCATGTGCATGTACTCATGTACATGTGTATTTGAAGATGGCGGTGTGGGGGTTGGTAGTAAAGTGTTTGCTAGGATGTGCAAGGCTCTGAGTTTGATCCCCAGCAGCAGTTAAAGTGGGAAATCTGTTAAGATCCTGTGCCTTCGAGAAACTGGGGTCTTGCATCTTACATCATCAAGGGGCGCTGGTGACTACGTACACATCTTAAAAAGCAGGATGCAGACCCCACACACTGTCTTTGCTCTCTCTGTTCCCTGCTCTGCTCTGCTCCTGCCATCTTTCTCTCTCTCCAGGCCTGGCTCTCATCTCTCCCATCCCCTCCTTCCTTCCAATAAAGCTCTCTGTAACTCTGGTAGTCATGGCCATGGCTCATGACTTTTCCACCGGTAACCAGCGCCGCCACCAGTGCTTTACCTATCATTTGGTGTCTTAACTCGGATAGGAAATTCTGTGCACTTTGCGTCCGGGGCTAAGCATTCAGAAGCCTATACTGAGGACCTGCGACTGCCCGCCGCAGCCACCGCAGTACAGCGTCGGGACTGTGCTCACCGCCTCGACCGCCGCCGCGTCTCCCTCCACCACACATGTGATTTGAGGCTGCAGCTGATGAAAAATTCAAAACATGGAGTAAAATCCATCTCTTGTCCCCCAGACCTCCCGACATAGGACTAAAACTTAAGCATCTGGAGAGCAAGGCTCCTTATCCCCAGGCGGAAGTGTCAGCTGTGGCATTTAAGGTGTACCAGGGGAGAGATGAGAAAGTCCAAGAACAAAATTGCCAAGTGCTGGCACATGCTGTCCGACTGGCTCCTGAAAGTCATTGGGTCCCTGTTTTAAGTGTGTGTGTGGGGCGGCGGGGAAGGCCACTCGGGAAAGTGTGTGCCCTGCCAGGCCATCAATTGAGCCTTGTTCAAAGTGCCACCTAGAAAGACAACCAGTCAGCTGACTGCACCCAGGCATCAAGGGGCAGGGGGACAGACAAAGACCTCCAGCAGACCTAGGCTAGGCCATAGCCTTGTTCACAGGGAACCCAGAACACAGCATGGAAGTGATCCATTTCTTTCCTTCTGGACACTAGAGCCACCAACCCAGTCCTGGGAGTTTTGGGATGTCACCTCTCCTCGTTTCCCTATTGTTGGGGTAGGGAGGACAGCCTTACCTGCCTCACCAGACTTAATTGCACTTTCAGGGTTACTTAATGGAAAAAGATTTTCCAGCTAAGGTAGGAGCTTTCATTTCACTGCTCCCTCCATGTGCCTCACTCCAGACCGGTCAGCCGGGCTTCTCCTCCTCCTGCACACAGACAGGGCCCTGATCTCTGCCTTGTCCCTAATTCCAAAAGAATGAATTCTCACCCCACAAGGTTTTCTCTTCCCAGTTCCCTGTTCTAACTCACTGCTCAGCTAATGGTACGGGACCACCACAGAACTGGAGTCCAGAGATCATCAAGTAAGAAACTGTAACAGTTAAAAGGTATTGACACCCCCAGACCCAAAAGTGTCTGGGCTCTACAAAAACAGACTTCAATGTAACCGTCTATTACTGTTAAATGCTCTCAACAATTGATCACCTGTCTCCTGGGTGCCAAACTAGTAAAGGAAACAGGTGCCTTAAATGATCTGTCTCTGATAAAGCTTATCTCAGGTTATAAAAATTAAAACCATGTTCGAACCTCTCTGTCTCTCTCATTAACACTAACCAATACAAGCAGAGTACTACACACTACAAATGGTCACTAATTTTCTCATGGCTGCTTCTTAACATGTTCAAAATTTTTGCCAAGCTCCAGAAACCAGCTTAAATCCATCTGGACAGGTCGGATCTACTTCAGGCTTTTTCTGTCTCACCAGCATCCTGTCAGATACAAAAGCAAACAGAGTGCCAAGCCAAGAGGGATGGACAGCTCCAGGGCAACAGAACAGCCCACCATCCCAGAACACCTGTCTACCTTGGAAGGCCCCCTTCCCTAACCCCCTCAAGAGCCAACCGATGCCCACCAAGTCAGTTTTTCCGGGAGAAACGACGCCCCTATTCCTATTCACTCACTTTTTATAATAAGCAAAAAGTCTGGAATAATATAATATATATAATTGCATCTTACGTCATCAGAGGGCACTGGCGACTACGTATGTGCCTTAAAAAGCTGGATGCAGACCCCACGTGCTCTCTCCTCTCTCTCTCTGCTCCCACCATCCCTCCCTCCCCCCAGGCCTGGTTCCCCTCTCTCTTCACCTCCCTTTCCCTCTTAATAAAGCTCTCTGTAACTCTGGTAGTTGTGGCCATGGCTCGTGACTTTTCCGCTGGTAACCAGCGCCACCACCAGCGCTGTTTACCTATCAAAATCCACAGGGAGGGCTGGAGAGATGGCTCAGCAGTTAAGAGCACTGGCTGCTCTTCTAAAGGTCCTGAGTTCAATTCCCAGCACCCACATGGTGGTTCCCAACCATCTGTAATGAGATCTGGTGCCCTCTTCTGGCCTGCAGGCGTACATATAGGCAGAACACTGTATAAGTAATAAATAAATAAATAAATATTAAAAAAATCCTTTTTTTTTTAAAAAAAAGCTTTCTTTTCCATCAGAGAAAGCACCTCATTGAGAAAAGCTTTGTTTCAACTGACTCCTGTGAGATGAGGGAGAGTAGCCCTGAGGGGTGATTGCCTCTGGCATAAACTCTGTCCTTGATGACCCAGACAAACGCAACCCACTGGGGAACTGCGCCAGGTGAAGGCCTGATAAGGTAAAACACCTGTCCTAATGGGAGTTTAGAAATGGCAAAAACCTCCCTTGTTAGATTTTCAGTCTATACGTAAACCACACAGACCCCGAAAACAAACGGACAAGCCCCTACCTTCAGTAGCAGGGAAAGCCGCCACTGTAGTGTCGGAAACTGTTTCTGGGGTAGAGGGGATAAATTGAGACCAAACTGGGAACTATCTGGGGAAAAAGACTCTAAAGAAATAGAAGGGACAAATTCCTCCCCAGAAAATGCATGACCTGTGAAAGCTGCTAAGAGTTTGAGGCAGATTTGGGGGGGAAAGAAAGCCCCTACCTCCAAAGGCAGCTAGCAGAGGAACAGAGCAGCCTGAGATATCTGAAGCTCTGCATCTGGGGGGAAAGGAACAAGTAAAATGAGAATAAAATCAGTGGGAGAAAAAAAAAATCCACAGGGAGATGTTAGCTGAGGGTTTCTGATTGGTTACGCTTAAGTTTTATCTTATGTTGAGTTTTAATTGAGCTTTAGTAATACAGAACCCAGGCCTGCATCCTGGCTCTACAATTTCTTGGATCACTTTTGGTTTTCATGTCTGTGAAATGGGGATGGCAATGATAGGTCACCATCACATGAATGGTGCTAGGTGGTTGGTGGGACTCAGCCTGTACCACCTGCAGACGAAACTGTTACATGTTCAGGATTTTACAAGCCTGCTGTTAAACCACCGGACAGCCTTAAATTAGCCATGAGGTAAGTGTTTATACCACAGAAATTAGCAGTGACTACAAACCAGGTCCCTTTCTCCTAGAGGGCCATCTGCCAGCACGATGGTGATTCCAACAGAGAAACATTTAAGGGACAGCATTGCCCAGTCCAGAGTAGGAACAGACACTGTTCAATACTTTCAGTTGTTAATGGGCCTTGGTATGCACAAAAATGTTTTAGGCACGGTGGGACTCCATTACTAGGAGAGGATGGATGTACACACAGTGCTCCAAGGAAGAGCAGCTTAGATCAGATAGATGAGAGAACAGTGCTATGAAAGGGGTTGTCATTACAGCCGCTGAGACTGGAGATCTGCCATGGCAATCTTCTCCATTTCAATCCGGAATTTCAAAAAAAAAAAAAATCTGATCTCACTGTAAATGGCTGACTGGCTTGGAATTCACTCTGTAGACCAGGCTGGCCTCAAACTCACATCTGTCTGTATCTGCTTCCTGAGGGCTTGGAACAAAAGCATGCACCACAATACATGGTGGGTTTTCCTTAACCTTTAAAGATAGAGATTGTAATGCCTGTCTCATTTTCCATATGAGGTTTCTACAAATCAGAATGAAATAATAGCTATGAAAGTGCTTTATGAAATGCTATGAGACCTTCATAGACTTCAGTGTTCACTCTTACAGTGAGGCTTTTCTCTTCAAAAGCAAAGACAAAACAAACAGAAGTACCCTCCATCCAATATAGAATTATTTCCGCTGAAGGAAAATGACTCAGTTTTTTTTAAAAGAAAGATCAGCCATAAACCATTAATACTATTTAATGTAGATTTTGTTTGATTTTTCTATTTATGCAAGTCGATCTAATATCTGATCATGCTAGCTAGACGTTTATAAGTAGCTTACAAATGAGATAGTATATTGTAGTTTAGATTTAAGTAATGGGAAAGATTCTATCTGTATTCAGAAGAGCATAAATCAAGAATGTTCTGCTCCTATATAAGTCACCTAAAATAAACTTCCCTCTTTCTGCCAGGAATACAAATGACATTAGCCTCACTGGTGGCCAATCAACGAAACAATCTTCTCCAAGGTGGGTTGACATCTGATTGTGGCCTGTGGAGCAGCCATCCAGTGAGGCCATCATTTCCTATGAGGCAAGAGGAAGATGAGAGACTCAAATAATCATTACAGCAACATTTGGGACATTTTAACACCCAAGTTTCTATTTGTAGCTACGCAGCAAGAGTTCACAATTAAACCATGAAGGGTGTATACAGTTTATTTAGCTGTAGAAAAAAATAATAATCATAGATGTGATTCATAAGGTTTGTGACTCATAGCTAATTACTGTTTTCTCCTCTAGGAAGCAAAGACATAAAAAGTGCATCTAAGGACTAATAAGGATGTGGTACTGAAGGGTTATCAGGTTCTCTTACATTTCATTTCACTTCTCCAGATAGAGAGGCTAGAAGCTCAGGGGTCGGGATGCTCCTTATTGCTCTGGCAGGCCCTGGCATGCAGTTATGACTGATGCCTTTGAGATACCAGGTTCCAGACTTCAGTCAAACTTGCTACCATTCATCTTTGGGAATAAATCCACAGGATGCCGCAAGTCCAGAATGCAAGAGTAGAGAAGATTCTGGCTGGGTGGTGGTGGCACAGGCCTTTAATCCCAGCACTAGAGAGGCAGAGGCAGACAGATCTCTGAGTTCAAGGCCAACCTGGTTTACAGAGAGAGTTCCAGGACAGCCAGGGCTACACAGAGAAATCCTGTCTCAAAAAACCAATATATATATATATAATTTATTTTTTTTCTGGACATTTTCTCAAATTCCCAGAGTTGACCTTTCTAAAAAGCATCTCCTGATTTCACACCAAAGATGAGATCATCATTAACAGAAGTGTATTATTTGGAATTTCTGGATAGTGGCAGCTAGCTATATAGACTTTTAAATAAAATCTTACTTTTTATGCATATGGGTGTTTTGCCTGAATGTATGTCTGTGTGCCACATGCATGCCTGGTGCCTGTGGAGGCCAGAAGGGGGCGTTAGAGTCCCTGGAACAGAAGTTACACACGGTTGTGAGGACCATGACGGTGATTAGACTTGAACCCAGGTCTCTGGAAGAGCAGCCACTGCTCTTAACCAGCTGAGTCCTCCCTTCAGCTCCAGCGTCATCCTATTGGATAACAGGACACAGACATCCGGAAGTGGAAGGCCAGTTCCAAGTTTTACCACTGATTCACTGTGCTGTCGTTAGCTGCATTTAACATTTTATTGGAAGTGTCTGCAGTATTTATTTGCTGAGGAGCTATAGGCAGAGAGATCAGTACCTGAGTACAGAGGTGTCTTTGTATCTGGTGATAATGCAGATTCTAGTATTTGTACTTAATAGAGAGCATTGGGGAATATAGAATTATTTTGTATCTGCAGAGAATGGTATTTGATGCTCTTCAGAGGAAGACAAGGCAATATCAGTAATGTGTATGGAAACTATGGCTTCTAGTTCTGCATTGGAGGCTTTGCTACTCTGGAGGGACCACCCTTCCCAGGGCTGTGGAAGTCCTATGGCAAGTAACTTGCCTTTCGTATGAAAGCCGGTGAGTCCAGCATTTACCCCCTTACCCTTTAGGAGCTCTACATCCCTTCTCTAATCATTGAGGTCAAGTGCTGGATGACCACAGTTAGCCCCTCGGACTAGCCAATTCTCCACCTGTTTTCCCTGCCCGTTTCTCCACTCAGAAACCACAACCAAGGCCCTTGTCCACCTCTCCTGGTCCATGCCCCTGCCTCCCGACTGCTCCATGTGCTTCTCTGTGAGGCTATGCTTATGTAGTAAGCCCACAAACTACTTCTTCCTTCAGAACAGAAATTTCTGTCTCTGTGCCTTACCATACTTCACTCAAAAACATCCTGAGTGCCTTTTGCGACTGTATATATATTTTTAATTGATAAATGATGCAAGACATTTGAATAGTCCAAGATAGCACCATCTGTTCTAGTTAGCCTTAGTGATCAAATTAACATAAGCTAGAGTTTTCTGGGGGAAAAAAATCTCCATTGAAGAATTTCCTAGATGAGGATGGCCTATGGAAGACTGTCTTGATGAACTGATACAGGAGGGCTCAGCAGACTGTGGCAGCACCACCCCTAGGAGATGGTCGCTGGCTAGACAAGAAAGGTAGCTAAATACGAGCCTGTAAATGAACCAGCAAATGACATTCCTCCAATTCTTTCCTCCCCTGAGTTGCTTTGGTCATGGTGTTCATCAAGACAACAAGTGAAATCAGAACACTATCCATTAAAAAAATAATTACTCCTCACCTCAAAGTTTATTGATTCTTGCTCCAAAGGGAATAAGAGAGAATTTACTCTTCCTCAAACATGAGTGACCACAGCCCTGGAACATGTCTTGAGGTTGTATGAAATGACATGTTCCACCTTAAAAATGGTTACATGCACTTTGATAATTAGGACAAAAGAAAATCATAAATCAGTGTGCATTCACTAAGGTGTTCACGAGGACATCAGGTGGGTGGACTACAGAGAGGTGGAGAAACTCTGCTATGATTTCAGAGGCTATCAAGATGACATTTATCATTTTTTAGATTTAGGGAACGTGTGATCCGTTAATTTAATCTGTATTGATCACCGAGATATTAGACCAGTTACAGAATGTTTTAGTTTCATTTCTGTTGTGGTGACAAAAAGAATCTGAGGGAGAAACAGTTTATTTCAACTTAAAATTCCAGGTTCCAGTCCATCATTGTGGGGCAGTCAAGGCAGGAACTCCAATACATCACACTCACAGTCAAGAACAGTGAGAAATGAAGTCATACATACTTGGTTGATTGCTTGTTTATGCCTAACTCGAGGCAGAGAGAGCGAGCTAACTGGGAATGGTGTGGGCTTTCAACACCTCAAAGCTTTCCTCCAGTAACATGCCTCCTCTAACAAGGCTGCATCATCTAATACTTCCCAAACAGTTCCGTCAACAGGGCACCGAGGATTCAGATATATATGAGCCTATGTGGGTCCTTCTCATCGAGCCCCCACACAGAGGTTGGTAATAATTGCTACTGAGGTGACTAAACATAACCCAAGACACTCTGGCTCCCCATCGGCAGCATTCCAGCCTTCCACAACCACGGAGTTGAAGTCAGTCAATCAGTAGGCAGACTCTTCCAGACAGATGGGTCTTTTACAGGTAGCCCCAGTCCACAGTTCAATTCTTGACATGAAAGTAGTCGCTGGGCACACCAGTGTGGAGTGGACATCCGTCTTGTGATAACAGAAACAAGGAAGCCAATAGAGTCTTTCCTGCTCTGAGCATGTACCTGTTTTATTTTCAATTTAGACGTGACTTTTCCCCCTTGCAGTCCTGTTTACCTACTACGATGTTTCTAGCTTCCCCAATTAGCACTTCTCTGCTTCCTGTTTCTCTCTCCTCACAGGTGCACATCACTGGTGTGCACAGCTCCCTCCCACAGCTGGTGTAATAGTGCCACACTCCTACCCCACATTGGCTGCATCCCGTCATACCTGACTCCTGGAAAAATAGGCTAGGTATTCACAAGAACTATGAATATACACGTGAATAGGAAAACTGTTTTAACGGGCATGTAGACATTGTTTATTATTAGCTGGGCATGGTACCTGATGCCTATGTTCTTAGCACTTGGGAGACTGAGGCTGGAGGATTGGAAAGGAGGAAATGGCTCAACAAATCAAAGTATTGATCATTGATACTACTTTGGACACTGCCTTAGTATAGACAGAGATTTATATTTCTTTATTTTAAAAATGATTTTTTTGTTTTCTGCTTTCTTGTTCGACCCAGGACCATCATCTTAGGACTGACACCACCCACAGTGGGATGGGTCTTCCCATATCAACCATTATTCAAGAAAATGCCCCACAGATTTGCCTACAGGTCAACCTGATGGAGGCGTTTCTTCAGATGACTCTAGTTTGTGTCAAGTTGACAAACTAATCAAAACAATAGCACTTCTACAATTTCATATTATCAGAGTTTGTTAACTGATATTATGTGCTATATTTGCCATTTATAACTTATAGGCAACTTGTTTCATTTAATTATTTGTTTATTATTACTTTTGTTATTATTATTATTATTATTATTATTGACATGGTTTTACTGTGTAGCCCTGGCTGTCCTGAAACTCCCTATGTATCTTAGGCTGGCCTTGAACCCACAAAGAACCCTCTGCTCTTCTTTCTCAAGTTAAATTGGCCTTTGACAAATACTAATAAGAAGTAGCTATGTCATTTTTGTTCATTAAGAATTTTAAAGACAAAATTTCTTGAATAGATTGGAATATACCTATAAAATAGTGTTTTCCTTCTTAAGCGCTTAATGTTTTGGGGCCTCAGTTGCTTCCGCTAGAAGCCTGATCTTCCCTCCATCTACTTGTTCAAGGCATGCATCATTACAAACACAACTTGCAAATGTCCTTACACTTGCTCTCTTGTTCATGTCTCCCAACTAATTGTACAAACTCAATTACTCTAACCTTTATGGTTGCAGTTCCTGGGCAGAGTTCCTTCCCAGTCTTAATGACATCAAGCAAAGTAGAAAAAGTAAAATATATTCCACAAATAAACCACAGGATTCTTCAGTCTCCTGCAGTCATCTCACTAACCATTGAGAGGCTTCAGATTTTACCTTTATGTACCAATATTACATAGAATTATAATGTAAGTTATCATTATAAATGCAATTGGCATTTGACTAATATTAGTAAAAAGTAGCTATATAATTTTTGTTCATTAAGAATTTTTAAGATAAAATTGCTTGGAATTTTAGATTGGAATATACCTCCAAGATAATATTTTCCTTTTTAAGCCCTTAAAGTTTTGGGGCCTCAGTTACTTCTGCTGAGAAGTATTTTTCATCTATTTTTCAGGAGAGGGGTTGTTATAAAAACACCTTGACTCAGGAGGCAGAGTCAGGCGGATCTCTGTGAATTCGAGGCCAGCCTGGGCTACCAAGTGAGTTCCAGGAAAGGCGCAAAGCTACACAGAGAAACCCTGTCTCGAAAAACCAAAAAAAAAAAAAAAACAAAAAAACAAAAAACACCTTGAACTAACAATGGTTATGAAAATTCTTTGAAGGCTGTTGTTTACATGATTATATTTGCTATAAAGATATCCATAATATGGAACATAATGATAATGTCATAAATCAAGGCATAAATAAGCAGTAAGGGACAATCTGTCTCTTTTTTTTTTTTTTCTGGTGTCCATAGTCAAACACATTATAGAAGAGAGAGAAAAGAGTCACCATGTCTGTCTTTTAAATAATTTTGTGTATGTATGTATGTATGGGTATTTTGCCTGCATGTATGTCTGTGTACCATCTACATGCCTGATGCCCAGGAGGCCAGAAGAGGGTGTTGGATCCTCTGGAACTGGAGTTACAGACAGTTGTGAGTCACCATGTGGGTGCTGGGAAATTCCTCTTCTGGAAGAGCCAGTCTCTTAACCACGGAGCCATCTCTCTAGAGATGATGTCTTAGAAGAAAATTCTATCTTCACAGTTACAAGGAAATCGAAATCAAGTAATGGAGCAAAAGCCTAAATCCACTTTAGGAGGGAAACTTGGAGGAAGATGTACCTCAGTAATATTTACTCTACAAATGAGCAAACCAACTGGACAGGAGAGCGGAAAGGGCACATCATGCTCCTTTTATTGTTTCTATAGAAAGACTTGAGAGTCGTGACGAAAACAGCGTCTTTGATCTTGAAAGAGAAGAGCATTTTTGGAACACTGAGTGAGTCTGCAGAGAGGCAGACAAACTCCCCACCTTCCCAGAACAACTGCTTCCATAATAGTCTGTGAATCAGCGAGGCTCGAATTTCATGTCCTGCCCTTTCAAACTGCCTGGGGTTTAAAATTAGCATCATACATCAGAGCAACATCTCCCACTAAGACGTAGCTCTCCTTTCCGTGTTTGGTTGCTCTATTTTTAGCCACAAATCACTAGCGTTATCTGGATGGCAGACCTTTTAGTTTCAACACTCCCAATCTCTCTCCTCAGTCTGAAAGTCAAGTCCATTTGCACAACTATTAGGGACCTGTGATTTCCGGTCCTGTGCTGAAAAGGCAGCGGTGATGTCACCACATTTTGCTTTGATTTTAAAATGATGAAGAGTGTTGCTTTTGGCCGTCACAGCGAGCCACGGTTTTACTGGTTAGACAGGAATCAAAGTTTGGAAAGTTCATTCCTTAGTGTACAAATACGTCATTGCTGGCTCCTTTCTCCCTGTCTTAGTCTGTCTCGGGCTGCCGTAAGAGAAAAGCACCACTTGGGCATTTTATATACAATAGACGTTTGTTGTTTGTTAGACTCGTGGTTCTAGAAGCGGAGGTTGTAAGAATGGAGGGCTGCATCTGGTAGGGGCCTTCTTGCTGTGCTTCCCATGGTGGAAGGCAGAGCGCCCCCTTGAGGCAGAAGCCGCTGTAGTCCTCTAACGCTAACTACACACTAGGTTCAGTACACACTAGGTTCAGCTCTGGCTGAAATACAGTCTTGGCACAAAGGAGGTGCTTTGTAAGTGTTTGTACATGAATAAAGGTGAGAAAGATTCAACAACACTTACAAGGGCAGAGAACCTTCTAGAAGCCACGTTGGGCAGTTGAGATTTAAACAAAGATTTTACTGGCTTGCTGCTTTTCCTATGTGGGATCCATCAGAAGGAAATCCTACAAGAAACACAGGGCAGGAAGATTTCACTAGAAAATTTAACTGTTCAGTTTAGAATGTCAAAATGTTGGCATTCTTGAAGAGTTCCTGTGAACATGATGGTACCTAAATTGATTAAATTTAACTTTTGAAATGTAAGTTAAATTTAAAGTTAACTTTTTAATTGATTAAATTAAACTTTCAGGAGTAGCAGCCTGTGATGTACAGCTTTATGGATGATGTTGGTTGGTGTCTTGGTTGGTCATTTCTGCTAAGTTGGTGCTCTTTGGTTTTTGACTTCCCCAAATTAGCATATTCAAAGAATTACTCTGTCTTTTGTACCGGGGGAGTGTTGGGGGATGATGGCTGGAAGTATTTTCTTTTGGAAAGCATTCTCATGGCCTAATGTACCCTATGTACTGGGAGGGCATGGTTCAGCAATGATCACCAGAAGCTACTTAGGCGTCTGCTGTGGGAACAGGACCAACGGGTCATGAAATTGCAGCTTATTGTTTCCCGACATATCTGTTCTCTCTGTTGCAGTATTATGGGGAAAATATTGGGAGAGGAAGAAAAAATTAGAGTGGGAAGGAAGAGAGTCAAAACCTCAGACTTGTGTTTGGAAACCAGGGTGAACTCAGTGCACTTATTATCCAATATCTTCTTGGAGAGATGTTTCTACCACAAACATATAAAAGTGCCACAATAAACAGACAGACAGACAGACAGACAGACAGACAGGAGAAAGTTGTCCTTAATTCGAAGCTGTTTGTCTGTCAATGCTTGAGACATTTGCAGGAGGCCCTTTCTTCTGTCGCGAGGTTTCCATCAGAGAAGACCACTCGGACATGGCTTCAAGCCAATAGAAAGCAGGTCAGCAACTGCACAGTGTTCAGGACTCAAGTGCAGTCCTGAGCTGTTCTTTCTTTTCTTTTCTTTTTTTGCCCACCCCAAGACTGGGCTGGACTTGAACTCAAAGATCCACCTGCCTCTGCCTCCCAAGTGCTGGGATTAAAAAAAAAAAAAGTGCTGGAATTAAAGGCGTGTGCCACCACCCAGTACTGAGCCTTTCTTAAGGTGGGCTTTTAAGCACAACAATTACATCCTGGGTTGACACACCTCAGTTAGCAAAAACAGTTAAAAAGCAAGGTTAGTATGTTTAGGGACTTTCCCAGAACTATGGACTTTGATGAATTAGGCCTTTGTGCTCATCTGGCAGGTGGGGCTGCCTACATGCTGGGTTCCAAGGCCTGAGTGGTACTTCAGTCTTGGTGTCAGTTTTGCTAAGGTCTGGTGGCTGTTAGGATCCCTAGCATCACGTTGTGGAACTTTCTTTGACCCTCCATCGATTCCCAGACACTGATGTGTCAAGTTGCAGCTTCGCACGCCTCACAGACACTCTCTGCTGCCATCTTCGTCACAACAGCACACACATATGACGATTTACTCACCAGTGCCTCTCACTCACAGGAGGACATCCTATTTTGTTCATTACTGAATCCTCGAATCCCCCATGCCCAGGGTTTGAACAGAGTGTTCGCCCAATTCATATCTGCTGGATCATGAGTTAGACTGTTCTTTTTCTACTTCATAGGAACCACTCTCTCTGGAACCCATGTACACTCATTGACAACTTGACTCAAAACAAAACAAAACACACACACACACACACACATGCACACGCACACACACACACACACACACACACACACACACACACACACCAAGCCAAAAGGAATTTGGTGGTCAGTCACAGCTCTCTAGTCAGAGGGAACCAGGTGATGGCTATTGTCAGTGTGTAAGCAATTCTTCCAGTTTAGGAGAATTGAGGGCTGGCCCCACTACACATAGGAAGCATCTGGGATTGCCTTCAGGCTCTAGTGCATATTTCTGTTTTCAGTGACTAGACTTCGCTTGAACTATGCTTAAACCACATTGCATAAATATTGAAGTGACTCAGTGGAGATAAGTCTTATGGTAAGAAACCATAGCATCTCCTTCACTAGGCAGCAGGCTTAGTTTATGGGGCTGGTGTGTGTTGCCTGGATAGTGATATCTCTATGGCCTAGATTGTAGTAACAAAGTTTATCCTTCTCTTTGGGAACAGTCTTGGTAGTGTCAGCTAAACTGGCCACTGTATTAAATTTGTTAGAAGATGCTGCACCACCTGTGACTCCATCTTGCTGGCCAGCTGCGACAGCTTGATTGGCGCAGTGACATAGGTAGCCCTGTTGGAAAAGCCCAAGTGGCACCTACTGCTAGATCTAGGTGCTGCAGCCAGCTCTCAGCCACCCAGAAGCCAGGACCCTAAATCCTACAGCTCAGTAATCTGAGTAAGCTTTGCAGAGGATTCTTCCCTGTTTGAGCCTCCAGCTGAGACATAGCCTGCCTGGCACCCAGGCTACAGGTTTATGAGACCCAAAACAGAAAACCCAGCTGTGCCTAAATGGACCCAAAGAATCGGGGAGGTTAAAGGAATTGTGTTGGTTTATGCCAGTAACTTTGTGGTAGTTTATTGTGCAGCAATAGGCAATTCATTATCTAGAGCCCCAAATGATATTTAGTATCTTTTAATTGTGTATTTTCAAGGATGAGCAGATCTATATACTAGAATAGAAAATGTTAGCAAAATGCACTCTGATGGAACACCTCTGTAGGCCATTTGGATCCATTTCTTTTCACATTCTGCTAGAAGGTGCTGATCAGCAAGGAAAGTACTTAATGTTCATGATACGCATTCCTCTGATGACATCCACGAATGTACTTTTTACGAACACACTCTACGTACCTGTAATATACCTCTGATTCCTATTCCCAGAAACATTGTATTGCTTTATATTTCTGTATTGCTACAATTCTTCCAATGAACATCTTTTATAAAGAGTAGTTGAGGGCTGGAGAGACAGGTCAGTAGTTAAGAGAGCCTGCTATAACATCGTGATGCCTGGAGTTTGGAGCCCAGTACCTACATAACAATGCAGGCCATCCAGACGTGTACCTATAAGTACACACAGGCTAACACACACACACACACACACACACACACACACACAAATAAGTAAAAATAAATCTTCAAAAAAGGATCAGTAGAGTTTCTCAGTATTCTCAGTGAGACTACTTATTCATGATACTGCAGTATCTTCAAGATATATGATTTTTTTTTTGAGACAGGGTCTCTCTGGACAGCCCAAGTCAGTCTCTAACTTATGGTTCTCTACTTTTAGTCTCTTGAATGCTACACTGATAAGAGTGTGCCACCAAGCTTGATTTGAAATTATTCTTATAGTTCTACATCCTTGTGATTAAGTGTCACCAGTGATCTAGATAGACCCTGCTGGTATTTTCTCCTGTAAACATGCAGCTTCCCCAGCCTCTGCCGCATTAAGAATATTTTTATGTGGCTGTAGTTTATCCAATTATAGCATCATGTTAATCATGATGGATGGAGCAACTGTCCTCCTCATCTTTAGAATATTCTGAGCAGTGATGCTCTGCTGGGGATGTCTTTCTGTATACTGTGAATGTGCTGCTCTGATTGATTGGTAAATAAAACTCTGATTGGCCAGTAGCCAGGCAGGAAGTATAGTATAGGCAGTATAAGCAGAGAGGAGAATTCTGGGAACAGGAAGGCTGAGTCAGGAGCTGTTGCCAGTCGCTGCCATGAGAAGCAAGATGTAAAGATACTGGTAAGCCACATGGCAGGTATAGATTTATAGAAACGGGTTAAATTAAGATGTAAGATCTAACTAGCAAGAGGCCTGAGCCATTAGGCCATACAGTTTTAATTAATATAAGCCTCTGTGTGCTTATTTGGGTCTAAGTGGCTGCGGGCCCGGGCGGGACTAGAGAAAACTCCAGCTACAATGCTCAGTAATCCATGCTGAGCTTAATATGTCTGTGCTAATTGAGGTACCGTCTTCTGAGATATTTAGAGATGTTAATTGGCCTCAACAATTAAATTGGCCTTGCCCCCAAATTGAGGAATATATATAAACAATTAGTATGACCTTACTCTTTCAATAAGTACGTGTCATTCACGAGGCTGTATGATGGAAGAAATGCCCCCCCCTTCTAAGGTTCTGCCTCCAAGCAGCAGAAATGGAGTTGCCTATCCCTCACTCACATCGCAAGTTTCCATAGTTATTATTCTAGCACAAAAAATGCACAGTATAACCTCACCATATGCTACTTGCTAATGAGGAGAATTAGAGCTACTGCCCAGAGGACTCACCATGGCAACCACCACAAGTACCTCATTGGAGAGCTAGAAACTACAAAGCGATAAAAAAAAAAAATCAGCATTTGTTTCTTCTGAAGTACAATCTTGGCTTACAATTCATGGTCCCATCTCTGTCTAGAGTGACTTTCAGCCTACAGTGTCGTTTTTATTGTAGAGAAAAAAAATCCATCAGTGTCTCCTTACAGAGCTATATGGAATGTATTTTAAAAACCAACCAGTTTAATATTGGGGCTGCAGAGATGGCTCAGCAGTTAAGAGCACCAGCTGTTCCTCCAGGGCACCCACCTTCAGCTCCAAGCACAGTCATGGCAGCTCACAGCCACCTGTAACTCCAGTTCCAGGGGATCCAACACCTTCTCCTGGTGTCTATGGGAACCAGGCACACACATGGTGCATGGACATACCTGCAGGCAAAATACCCACGTGTATGTGGATATATATAAAAATCAACACGTCTTTAATACTGCATTCTGTTTGGAGTCAGCAACAAGTGGGTATGCATGGGTACCTGCCCACTTGCTACCAAACACACAGTGCTCCGGATTTTCTCTCTCCATCACAGCATGAAACAAAGCCCTGGTTCAGTCCCCAGTACAAGGTTAATTTATTGTGATTTTATGTCTATGAGTTTTGCCTGCATGTATGTATATGCACTGCATGCATGTCTTGTGCCTTAGTAGGTCAGAACGGGGTGATGGAATAGATCCTTCGGAACCGGAGTTACAGACTCAGGCTGTTGTGAGTTGCCTTGCAGGTTCTGGGAACAAAATCTGGGTCCTCTGCAAGAGCAGTAAGTGCCCTTAACCAATGAGCTATCTCTCTAGACCCCTAGAACGGAAGTTTAAAGGAATTGTGTATTAGTTACTGTCCCCATTATCCTGACCAAATACTTGACAAAGAGTAACATAAGGGAGAAAGGTGTGTGTGTGTGGGGGGGTGTTGGCTGGAAGGTAAAGGATACTGTCCCCTGCGGCAATCGGATGCATGCTTGCTTATGTCTGGGTAGATCTGGAAGCAGGTAAAGGAGAATTGGAGCGTTTAGCTGGCTTTCTCTTTTCTCCTTTTTGTTCAGTCCAGGACCTCAGCCTATGAGATAGTGTTGTCCCCATCCAGCTCTGCCCCCTACGTCAATTCTTTCTGGAAATGCCCTTCCGACACACCCAAGTGTCACTCATGAAAGCCCTAAATGTTTCTTAATCCAACCAGGCAACAGTCAGATTTAACCCCCACAAGCTGCTAGTCGGTTTAAGTTTAATTTTTTTTAAGATTGCCAGTTTTATTTCTACCTCTGTTTACTTATTTTGGGGACAGACATTTCCTGACTGACAATGGTCCAACTTTACATTTTTTTTTTAGTTTTACTATGGCATGAAAACAGCATGCCCTCAGTAGTAGAAGCTGTACATCAAAATTTGAATTTGGGGACCAATGAGACGGCTCAGTGGGCAGAAAGCACTTCTCAGCAAGCTTTGTGATGACCTGAGCATGGTGGAAGAAGAGAACAGATTTCCGCAAGTTTCCTTTGGTCCCCCATTTACACAAGCATACCTCCCAACCACATACAAATAAGTAAATAGACGTAAAGCAGTTTTTTGAATTTTGATCTTTTTCCTGAGACTAATGATAAGCCATAAAGCCTTTTCTTATAAGACTTGGAAGTGAGCAGTGGTCACAAGTCAGACCTCCAAGCCAGCACCATCACAAAGGGAAACAACCAATGATATAGCCTGCCTCTTTTTTTTCCGAGACAGGGTTTCTCTGTGTAGTTTTGGTGCCTGTCCTGGATCTCATTCTGTAGACCAGGCTGGCCTTGAACTCAGAAACCTGCCTGGCTCTGCTTCCTGAAGGCTGGGATTAAAGGTGTGTGCTACCACTACAGCATACCTCTTTCGATGTTATTAAAAGTTAGTTGGCTGCACAGGCAATTATGACTTACACTTCCCACTTAGAGTGGTTTTATCAGGCTATCACCCTCTCATCTCAGGACCATCTGTGTATTATTACACACATGCAAATTTAGGGCTATAATTTGTTTCTGGTGAGCTGAGTTCTTATATCTAGAAATATCTATTTAAAAAACAACCCAGCATGCACACAGGCATGCCCGTGCTAGCTGAGGTCACTTAGCTTTGCTGAGGAGTCGTCTCCTTCAGCTTTTATTTAGAATACATCAGATGGTTACAAATATCCTTAGCACACACTTGTTAATTCTGCTGTTTCTTCTTCATTTGGGGAATATCTCTGCTGGGCATGTTATTTTCCTTTAGAAAGGATTTATATTTGATTCTAGGCAGCGGTTAAGGCTGGGGCAGTAATGAAACCCATTAACTCTGGGTGAATATTGAAATGAGCTGAGCTGAGCTTGTTTTGATTCAAATCCACCCAAGGTCTATTGCCTTAGTGTTCCTAACTAAGGATGGGGGGATTTACTGGGCCCCCACATTGCTGAGCCCCCTTTTCTCTCTCACCCGACTAGTTACCAGGAGCTCTGCTGCTTTTTTTTTAATTTTTAAAAGTTAATTAATTTATTTATTTTATATCCTGACTGCAGTTTCCTCTCCCTCTTCTCCTCCCCTCCCGCAAATCCACTCCTCCTCTGTTTCTGTTCAGAAAGGGACAGGCCTCCCATGAGTATCAACAAAGCATAGCACATTGAGTTTTGATAAGACTAAGCACCTCCCCTTGAATTAAGGCTGGGCAAGGCAATCCAGTATGAGGAATAGGTTCCCAAGAGCCATCCAAAACATTAGGGACAGCTTTGCTCCCACTGTTAGGAGTCCCACAAATAGACCAAGCTACACAGCTGTCACATATACGTAGAGGGCCTAGGTCGGTTCCATCCGGGCTCCCAGGTTGTTGGTTCAGACTCTGTGAGCTCCTATGAGCCAGGTTAGTTGTTTCTGTGAGGGTTTTTGTGTGTGTGTGTGTGTGTGTGTGTGTGTGTGATGTCCTTGATCCCTCTGGCTCCTACAATCCTTCTTCTTTCTCTTCAACAAGATTCCCCAAGCTCACCACCATGATCAAATAGACTTCATCCCAGAGATGCAGGGATAGTTCAACATACAAAGATCTGTCAATGTGATCTACCATATAAACAAATTGAAAGGAAAAAAAAAACACATGATCATTTCATTAGATGCTGAAATAGCCTTTGACAAAATTCAACACCCCTTCATGATAAAAGTCTTGGAGAGATCAGGGATACAAGGAACATACCTAAATATAATAAAAGCAATATACAGCAAGCCAACAGCCAACATCAAACTAAACAGAGAGAAATTCGAAGCGATTCCACTAAAATCAGGAACAAGACAAGGCTGTCCACTCTCTCCATATCTATTCAATATAGTATTCAAAGTTCTAGCTAGAGCAATAAGATAACAAAAGGAGATTGAGGGGATATAAATTGAAGGAGAAGAAGTCAAAGTATGGCTGTTTCAGATGACATGATAGTATACATAAGTGGTCCTAAAAATTCTACCAGGGAACTGCTACAGCTGATAAACACCTTTAGTGAAGTGGCTGAATACAAGATTAGTTAAAAAAAAGTCACTAGCCCTCTTATATACAAATGATAAAAAGGCTGAGAAAAAAAAATCATGAATACAACACTCTTCATAATAGCCACAAACAATATAAAATAAAATAAATAAAAATAAAATATAAAATAAAATATAAAATAAAAAAGAAAATAAAAGAAAAATAAAAGAAAGAAATTGGAGAAGATGCTCATGGATCAGTAGGATCAACATAGTAAAAATGGCCATTCTACCAAAAACAATCTACAGATTCAATGCAATCCCCATCAAAATTCCAATATAATTCTTCACAGACCTTGAAAGAACAATACTCAACTTCATATGGAAAATCAAAAAACCCAGAATAGCTTAAACAATCCTGTACAATAAAGGAACTTCTGGAGGCATCACCATCCCTGACCCCAAGCTCTACCACAGAGCCATAGTAATAAAAACAGCACGGTATTGGCATAAAACGGACAGGGGGGGTAGTGGAAGTGAATTGAAGACCAAGACATAAACCCACACACCTATGGACACGGGATTTTTGACAAAGAAGACACAATCATACATTGGAAAAAAGAAAGCACCATCAACAAATGGTGCTGGTATAACTGGATGTCTATATGTAGAAGATTGCAAATAGATCCATATCTATCATCTTGCACAAAACTCAAGTCCAAGTGGATCAAAGACCTCAACATAAATCCAGTTACACTGAACCTGACAGAAGCGAAAATGGGAAATAACCTTGAACACATCGGCACAGGAGACAACTTCCTGAATAGACTACTAGTAGCTCAGGACACTAAGATCAACAATTAATAAATGGGACCTCATAAAACTGAAAAACTTCTGAAAAGTCAAAGGACATCATCAGTAGGACAAAACATTAGCCTACAGAATGAAAAAGATCTTCACCAACTCCACTGCCTTTTAACTGCCTGTTTTTGAAAGTGGTGACTACTTCCAAGGGAAAACATCCAAAAATACTGGGCTAATCTTTCTGGCTTTCGTCTTTTTCCTGGATTTTGGCTCTATAATCCTGCACTGTTTTGAATATACTTAGATTTTCTTAAAAGCTATATCTGGCTTTTTTAGGTGCTGTCAGTCAAGTGGTTGGTCAGAATTATCCACACCACCATGCTGAAGGCAACACTCTTGGTACCCTGCCCAGATTCTCGTGACAATACCTTTTCCATGTATACTGACCTGAAAGGCTGTCCTATGACATTCTATTATATCTCTCACAAATATCGGGTCCTAAAATATCAGTTTGAAGGGACTGGAGTGTGGCTTAGTGAAAGGACATATGCCCAGCATGCATAGACTTTGGATTCAAACCACAACACCAAAATGATACATCAGATCCTAACTCTGGAATGTTTCAATGTTACCTTAGAAGGAAACATGTCTTTTCCAGTGTGATTAAATTTAGGATCCTAAAATAAGGAGTCATTCTGGATTATCGCAGGTATGTCCTGAATGGCACTCAAATGCCTTTAGAAGACTAGTGCCGATACTATATATATAATATATAATACATAATAATACTATATATTACATCATCTAGTAGACAAGATATACATAACAGTTGGAGTGATGAAAGGCAAGGGATGTCAGCAGTCAGCAGTTAGAAGAGTAAAGGAATAGAGTCTCCCAGGGGTCTGGAAGGAAGACAGTCCAGCTGATACCTTGAATTCGGTCTTCTTCACTGACTATGGAGTTCTGCAACCCACAGATCTGTGAGAGAATACATTTCTGTTATTTGAAGTTACTAAGACTGTGGTATTTTGTTACAGCAGCTGCAGGAAAGTAATACATGTATGAATTGTATCATCAAATCCGTTTTATATACTTTATCAAATGTAGACAACAAAGGCTTGGAAAGTACAAATCTTTGAGACCTTTCCCTTTAGAAACTTACAATCTACTAACCTAAATAAGCAGATCAGCACCCTGGCTAACAGTACTAAAATAACGAGTAACTATGGGGGAGCTGGAGAAACCCAGGAATCCCTCTTACACGGGGTAATATTTGGAGAACTCTCTATGCTTCCTAATTCATGGAGCAAACAGATGCTATAAAACAGGGATCAGGAACACGTTATTATGATGCAGCTTCTACAGCTAATCATGCCGTGTCTATCATGGCTCTGGAAAAACAGGACAATTTAGAGGTCCTAGAATCAACGTAGCAACGATACCTCTGTGTTATTTGCTGGTTCCCGTATTATTCCCAGGAGCTTGCTTGTTCTGACTTCCAGAGAAATAAAGGCAGTTGACAAGAGCTGAAAGGGCTGGTTCCAACTCAGGTTGTAGGGAAAGCTAGGCCCTTTAATGTTGCATGGGAGCTGTGTGCCAAAGTGAACAGGTTCATTGGAAAGGACGGCTCCCTTTTCTTCTTAGCATACAGTGCAACTTTGGGATACAGTGGCCATCAGAAGGGAAGCCAAGGTTTATGTTTTATGACACTAGGTCTTATTTAAAGACTCTGCCGTGGCAATGTACTGGTCCCTTGCTGGCAGGGCAAGGAGGAGGAAGCCACCTCATTACTGAGGCAAAGTTCCCAGTTTCCCAGTCAGTGGCACTGACACCCTTGAGGTAGGAGGAGCTACTGTCTGGTTAGGGTAGTGGGTCTCAGCTCCCTCTAAGTCTCCCACACTGACTCAGAGCAGTGAGAAGGCCTCATTAATGTTTATTGAGTGGCTTCCATTGATTCCGTGGAGGTGGCCTTGTGACCAGTGGTGGAAGTGACTCTCCAGACGCCTTCCTCTGATATTACTCTACCAGGAAGGAGGAGCGCATTGCTTTCCTGGGCATGAGGTTTGGGTCCAAATGCTCTATGTGGTCTCCCCTGCCCTTTACAGTGGCTGCGGTTTTCTTAGGGCTTGTCAGGGTTGTAAATACTGATTCACACCTGCTCTTCTCTGATTCCACCTGGGGTAGTGGAAAGGAGTGTCTTCAGTACAGCCTGGCATGGTGAGTCTCGACTGCCTAGTTGAGCTTGGAGGGCACATGCAGATGTGGGACAACTATGTGCTGTGGATATCACTCTGTATCAATAAAGCGCTGATTGGCCGGTAGCCAGACAGGAAGTATAGGCAGGACTAACAGAGAGGAGAATTGAGGGAACAGGAAGGTAGAGGGGAGACTGGCTGGAGCCGCGGCCAGGAGAAGGAAGATGTAAGGTACCGGTAACCCACGAGCCACGTGGCAAAGTAGAGATTAATAGAAATGGGCTAAATATAAGAGTAAAAGCTAGACAATGATAGGCCTGAGCTAATGGCCAAGCAGTTTAAATAATGTAAGCGTCTGTGTGTTTATTTTATAAGTGGGCTCGGAGACTGGCGGGACTTGGGAGCTGGAGACTGGCGGGTGGCGGAGATTTGTCCTGACTGTGGGCACGGCAGGAAAACTCTAGCTACAACTATGTTCCTGTGATGTTTGACTTGGCTGAAGGCTACTGTTTGAAAGTTCTCTGACTGAGCCGGGCAGTGGTGGTGCACACCTTTAATCCCAGCACCTGGGAGGCAGGCAGATCTCTGTGAGTTCGAGGCCAGCCTGGGATACAGAGTGAGTCCCAGGACAGCTGCCCCTTAGCCTTTTGTTTCATAAAAAGGAAGAGAAACACAACTCTCACCCCAAGCTGCAAAGTTAATCCTTGTTTAAGTTCTTTGTAGTGGTGGCCTTGCATACATTTGGCAAGGTTCTTGTATGAATTAATTCACTTATCAGTTAATATAGTTAATATAATCAGTCTGTAAGGCATAACATATGTACAACTGCAGTTTCTTCAATAGCGTAGCTCAAATTTCAGTTACTATGATGCTGTGGTTTGCATGTGCCCCGCCCTCTACAAACATAATGTGTTAAACAATCTCCAAAGCAATAGAATTGGGAAGGAGGGCCTTATTGAGAGATCTGTCCTCGTGCGTGGATTAAAGCCATCACTATTGCAAGAGTAGATTTGCAAGAGTAGATGGCTCAGCAGGATAAGCGCTTGTGGAGCAAGCCTGAGATCCTGAGTCTCTGGAACCATGTAAAAACAGCCGATGTGGTAGCACACATCTGTAATCCCAGCACTCCTTTGTAGGGATAGGGGCAGAGACTGGAGAGTCAGAAGGAGACCTGGAGGCCAGCTATAGCTAATTAGGCACAGTGAATATACAGGGTCCCAAACAAGAAAGACCTGGCCTTGATTCCTGAAAGTTGCCCTTGACTTTCAAATCCACATCTTGGCAGGCATGTGCCCGAATCCACCACATGTACATACAGAGAATAGAAATGTTTTATTATTTTATTATTTTATTTTTTATTTTTTTGGTTTTTTCGAGACAGGGCTCTCTGTGTAGCTTTGTGCCTTTCCTGAAACTCACTTTGTAGACCAGGCTGGCTTCGAACTCACAGAGATCCGCCTGGCTCTGCCTCCCAGTGCTGGGATTAAAGGCGTGTGCCACCAGCGCCCAGCTATTTTTTTTTTTTAAGTAAAATAAAAGTGTAGCTTTCTAGCTCTCCTTCATTCTCTCTTGCCATTCTGCCTTAGGCTATGGGATGAGGCAAGAAAGTGCTTACCACATTCGAACTCCTTAGTCTTGGTTTCCTAAACATAAGAAATAAATTTCTATTTTTTAAAAATAAAACACCCAATCTCATGCTATCCTTTTATAGCAACACATAGCAGGCTGAGATGTATCATACATTAATTGTGAGAAACTGAATAAAGAACACACCTCACTACTAGCCAGGCTTACAAAGCACTGTGTAAATAACAGATGCATAACTATCAGTGACCCGTCACGTCATCATTTCAAAGTCTGTGCTGAATGATCACTGTGTGCCACTCCAGCCAAGGACAGCCGAATTCATTTGTGCTTTCTGATTCACCCAGGTATCATCCTGAAAAACAAACAAGGAAACAAACAAACCAGGTAACTAAAGCTAAGGCAGCTGGTGAACAACGAGGAAATGGCAGTAAAGAAACAAAAGATGACATTGGAAGTGAAATTCGGCTCAAACATCCACAGAGTGATAGAGAGAAGAACGGACCACCGGTACACACTGATGTCGCTACCATGGGAAAGCCTAGATACGCACTTTGTTTAATCCGGGAAAGTGGCTGAGATGCAGATGTCCCAAAAGATGTGATACCGGCAAAGAAGGGCACATGAAAGCAGATCTTGGAGATATTTCACAACGTGGGAAGTATGACGTTATACACTGACCCAGATTTAGGAAGGACTATGACATCTAGATAAGGCACAAAGGACAAGACCCAAGGCGCTACCCAAAGTTTATTTTGTAATTTTGATTTACAAAGAAAACTTCAATTGTCCCTATTTCTACAGTTACAAACTGTGTAAACTAAGGTCTGGTTTCACAGTGTCTTCTTTTGCATTTATAACGGTAAATGTTATAGATGTTAAATGTTGAAGTCTCAATGCTTTCACAGAAGTTGTTAAAGGTCACAGATAGTCATTGTCTCCTTGCTGTCCTTAGGATGGCTGTGTGATTCCAGCTCACAGCTATTTTTACCTTCCACGCTGTGTGCAGGGCCAGGGCTGTCTGTCAGCACAATCAAGACGTTGGCTTTCCTGCTTTGTTTCCCTATCCCTGCCTGCCCTCTGCTGGAAGTGCCAGACATCAGCAAAATTATCCAGAGACTCAAGACACACTTAGGATGATACTGACTGTGTATTATCCCCATCCTGCGCCTCTGTTGCCCTTTGAGGCTACTGTCCTTTCCCCTGGATTAATCATCACATCCACATCCTGCAGATGACTCTGATGCCATGACAGCCCCGTTATGTAACTGAACGCTCTCAATTGAAGATTGCTCCTACTGCAGCGTCATATAAGCTTCTTATAGAGAGAATCGTAGGAATTTATGCAGTTCAGCTGCTGACTGGGACCAACCTCCACTGCATGTTAAGTCAGAGGTCATCCTTTTCATCTTACACCAAATTTAATTGAGATCCCTCCGCCCAACTCCTTTTTCTTTCTTAAGTTGTCTGCCTTATAGGGCAGTTCTTACAGAAACATTCAATTTTAATAGCTATATAAAGACATCCTGTGTGACTGTTTCTAGATTACTTGAATTCCTAGATGCTGTTCTGGTCTCCTCTTCATCCCACCCCTACACTGCACCCTTCTGTTTACATTGCTGAATAATGTAACTAGATCCACAGAATTTATTTAATAAGTGATGTATACATACTGATGTGTGCGGCACAGTGGCATTTCAGTTAATGACAGACTGTTGCAGGAAAGTTTGGGATAAGCACTCTGACACCAAGGAGAGTGGAAGAGAGATGTCACCAATGGGCCCAAACCAGTGCCTGAAAAGCTTTGCTCCTGGGTCCAGTTTAGAGTCTCATTTGGTACTCCAAAGCCACAAGGTGGGGGGGGGGGGCAAGCAAGCAAGATTTTACAGACGTGCACATGGCAGTCAGCAGGCTGTTAAGGGCAACGGCCCATCATTTCAGCTATTTCTCCAGATCATTGTTTCAGGAAGCAAGTGAAGCCATGTTTGGCAAATAGGCAGTACAAGCAGTGCTTTAAGTGAATCCCTAGCTAAATCACCAACTCAGTGTCTAGTAATTGGTCTTTTCTACCTTATTAAGACCATCCATACAATAGTGGTCCTCTGAGATGACATCACCTAGGAAAGCTGTGTCCACCTTCCTGCAAGCATCTCCATGAGGTTTGTGCAGCAACAGAATGGCAATCCTCCTGCCTCAGTCTCCCACGTGCTTGAATTGCAGGTGTGAGCTATCATACCTGACTTCCAGTTCTATTTTTAAAGATCTTAGAGAACTAAAATGTCCTAAGTTTTCATAATGCCATTGCAGAATTCCTGACTTTACCCTTATATCTGGGGCAATGCAAAGGCCTGGGTGTCATGTCTGGCACAGTGCCAGGTGCACTTGAATGCTCTCATCAACCCCTGTGTATGAGAGGCTGTGGGGTTGCCCAGTCCCTTTTCCTGGACAGTCGTGTACGGCCGTGGAATGGTGTTTAGTAAAGAAAAGAGGGTACAGTTGATGCAGGCCTCTTTTAAGCTCACACTTGAGTTTCTTTGTGTTGATTTCCTTACCACCCAGTGTAGTATTTTTTTTTTAAAAACTCTTTGGGGGCCTGCCACCCAGCTCCCAAATAAATACATGAGGACTTATTTTTACTTATGAATGCCTATCCTTAGCTTGACTTGTTTCTAGCAAAGCTTTTCTTAACTTAAATTATCCCATCTACCTTTTGCCTCTGGACTTTTACTTTTCTCTATTATATATATATAAAATATATATCATATATTCTATATATGATAAATAATATATAATATATTCTATATATGATAGATCTAGATACAGATATAGATATATATCTTTCTTTCCTTACTTTGTAGCTGGCTGTGTGGCTGGTCCCTGGTGTCCTCCTCTCCTCCTTTTTTTGATCCTTGATCTTCTTTGCCCAGATTTCTCCTCCTATTTATTCTCTTTGCCTACCAGCCCCACCTATCCTTTCTCCTGCCTAGCTATTGGCTGTTCAGCTCTTTAATAAACCAATCTGGTGTTTTAGACAGGCAAAGTAACACAGCTTCACAGAGTTAAACAAATGCAACATAAAAGAATGCAACACATCTTTGCATCATTAAACAAATATTCCACAGTATAAACGAATGTAACACATCTTCAACTAATACTCCACAACAACCCAGGGCGTGGAGAGGCCCACAGTGCTGAAGTCAGGGGTGGGGCTGGCACAGTTGGTAAAGTGCTTATCTCGAAAGCAGGAGGACCGGAGCTTGACCTCTAGAACCCATGTAATAAAGGTGGTGCATTTGTAACTGCAGTTCTGGGAAGACAGAGACAGGTAGATTCGTGGGACTTGCTGGTCATCCAGCCTCTCTGAACCAGCCTTCTCCAGTCCCCCCAAAACAAGAGGAGTAGCCCTTGAAGAATGACACCCAAGGTAAACCTCTGGCTTCTACATACAGGAGTGAACACACACACACACACACACACACACACACACACACACACACAGAGAGAGAGAGAGAGAGAGAGAGAGAGAGAGAGAGAGAGAGAGAGAGAGAGAGAGGGAGAGAGAGAGAGCAAGCACAGCCTTTACCAGTCTGGATCTTTCCTGACAGAGAATGGAATGCCCCTACTTTTGTCTCCCTAACCTGGAACCAATTCAGATTATTTAAGGAGCAGAGAAAGTATATTTCCATTGCTATACACATTGAAATCATACTGCTATAGCAAACGACCAACCCTAATACACTCTCCTTTTCTTCCTTTGCCCAAACACCTACTGGAAAACCTCGGATATGAAATTTTACCAGGCTTGCTAATTTTTGTCAGGAGGTCATTCGTGAGACACACTCTTTTAGACTTTTGCCATTCACATGCTTGTAAAGATGAGAGACTAAAATGTCGATGGCATTTATTAAAGTGTTTTGAAGTGGTATAAAAATTTCATCTGATACATCGACTCCAGATTATCCTCATTGAGGCCTGTGGTGCTGTGCTGGGAAACTGTTGAGGTGATGTCCAGGCTCATAGGAAAGGACTCTGATTAATTACCAATAACTGCCGTGGGCAGGGGAGGTAAGAACTATGGCATAGGCTCAAAAACTACATCATCCCTGGGTCTGCAGCCAAGCCCCGGCTGCATGCAGAAGGCTGTTCCTAGAAATCCAACTCAGATTTGCCACCAAGGCAGCGTCCATGCCATGGCTCTTATTTGTAGAAATTGCTATATCTTATTGGAAGATTGACTAGGCCAAGTAATAAATGAAGTTCAGATGACCCTAGCTCCCCACCACCACCTAAATTTTGCTTGATTAGTTCAAGATTCAGGTATTTTTTTTATTACTCAAAAATTCTAGTTAAAGCCATTTTTATTTTAATTTATTTGTTACTCTGTGAGAGGCTCTCACTACGTAGCCTAAGCCAGGCTGCAACTCTCAACCCTGCTTCTGCTTACAGAGCGCTGGAATTTCAGGTGGGAAGAAGCTGCTTAATGAAAACAGTTTTGAAGGCTGGCAGGCTGCAGCATCTGAACAGTGGCTATGCAGATGCTTACTCTCTGGTACCACAAGCTCTTAAATCTATGACTGATTAACTCCCTGTCTAGTTTATTGACTGGCCTGGAAAGCAAATAGTGGAGCAGGAAGAGTAGGAAATGCTCTCTTGATATAAAGGAGCCACGGGTAGTTAAAAGCGTCAGGCCCTTCCCTTCTGCCGTGGTGACTGGAGTTTATTCCCTGTTGCTCTCAATAGTTTGGTTTGTTTGTTTGTTTTCTAGACAGCCTTTCTCTGTGTAGCCCTGGCTGTCCTGGAACTCACTCTGTAGACCAGGCTGACCTTGAACTCAGAGATTCACCTGCGTCTGCCTCCTGAGTGCTGGTATTAAAGGCAGACGCCACCACCACTACCCAGCTGATAATTTGGCTCTTAAACTACAGGTACTCAGTTACTACCATGCAGAGGACTGAAGGCTGAGTTCAGATACACATGACTGAGTCTAACTCATACAGCATCCACCAAGACCTCAGCCTGAAGGTGGAAGTTCCTGTCTCACCAGCAATTCCCAAATACTAGGCAGCTGCTTCCCAAATTACCACACAGAGGCTTATATTAATTATAAATGCTTGGCTAGTAGCTCAGGCTTATTACTAACTAGCTCTTACACTTAAATTGCGGCAAACACCTCGACCAGCGAGGAAGAATGACCATCACGCGAGGATTCTTCTCAGATCACACTTTATTGGAGCACCTCTTGGTTAAGGGAGAGCTGGAGATGAGGGGCCCGGAGCGCTACTAGGCAGCTGCTTATACGGGGATTTGAGTAGACCAGTCAGTCTATGATTGGATCCCTCCAGAATGCGAGCATGGAGAGCCACGGGATAGGCTGAGGACATAAGGCTGTGACAATGTAACCTGCGCATGCGCAGACCTTGGCACGAGTGACTCAGGATTATAACCATATATGGAGTTGTTTACTACTGGGCTGCCAGGGGCCAGCGCCATCTTGTAATGGCGGCTCCCTGCATTAAATTAACCCATAGTTATTATCTATGCTTAGTCACCTGGATTGGTACCTTTTCTCAATGTGACATTCTCATCTTGCTTCCTCTGTGTCTGGCTGGCAGCTCTCTGACTCCACCTTTCCTTTTCCCATCATCCTTAGTTTGGTCACCTCACCTATACTTCCTGCCTGGCTACTGGCCAATCAGCATTTTATTAAACCAATTCAAGTGACAAATCTTTACAGTGTACAAAAGGATTATTCCACAGCATCAGCCTTTAACAAATCTGATAGAGATGTCCTGTTTCAAAGACTGTAAGAGAGAATTAATACCATTTCAATGCAAAATGAAATCTATGAGTTAGTGGAGAAATTAATTTCTTTTAAAAAACATTAAAATTACTTATTTATCCCTATTTTATGTGCATTGCTGTTTTGCCTGCATGTCTGTCTGTCTGAGGGTGTCTGATTCCCTGGAACTGGAGTTACAGACAGTTGTGAGTTGCCTTGTGGGTGCTAAGGATTGAACCCGGGTCCTCTGGAAGAGCAGCCAGAGCTCTTAACCACTGAGCCACCTCTCCAGCCCCAATTCAAGTAAATTTCTAGTCATGAAGAAACAGATCTATGCAAAATTGAAGGATAGCCCAGAAAATATCTAATCTAGACAGAGTCTCAAAAGGGGTCAATATCATGAAAAGACTTAAAAAAATGGTTGAAGGGATGATCTTACATGACATTAAACACAGGCCCAACTAACTAGAACACACAGACAACAGACAAAAGAATGTTTCTTAGTGTATTATAAGTGTATTGTAGAAAATTAAACTTTGTATTTGATAAGAGGATTCTAACATGGCTGCTTCTTGGGTGAAAAGATCGTGGAGTTAAGGAGACACTTGTTCTCAGACACAGACATGTGTGGGACCTCAGACTTGCCTCCAGTGATGTGTGGTACCCAGACAGGAAAAGTATCCCGGGAACAGCAGGTACAGGTGGAGCAGTTATCAGGCCTTGTGGTTCTTCCAAACTCGCAACTTCTCTGTAGCTTTGAAATTTTCAAATGAAATTCGATTAAAAAAAGAGACCATTTTCAATAATTTATATTTTATTTTTACTGCATCAAATTCAGTGTTTTTTTGCTTTTGTTTTTGTTTATTTGTTTGTTTGTTTGGTTTTGGTTTTTCTGAGAGAGGGTTTCTCTGTGTAGCCCTGGCTGTCCTGGAACTCACTGTGTAGACCAGGCTGGCCTCGAACTCACACAAATCTGCCTGGCTCTGCCTCCCAAGTGCTGGGATTAAAGGTGTGCACCACCACCACCAGGCCAAATTCAGTGTTTAAGATAGGGATGATAATCAGTAATTTCAGATCTTCAAGTATGAAATATACTTCTAAATGTGCTAAGTAACACCATGTATAGGGTCATACACTTGTAATTCCAGCACTTGGGAGGTAGAGGCAGGAGGATCAGGAGTTCAAGGTTATCTCTGGTGATATATGTAGCAAGTTTGAGGCCAGTCTGGCTTACATAAGAGCCTGTCTCTACAAAGAAAAATGTATGTGGGGTGGGGGGGACACCTTACCTATATGTTTCTGTTATTACTAGTGATCTCTGTGTGTTTCCAGGTTCTTTGTGCCTGTCCAAAGAATTGGAAAAGATACACACACAAACATTAAAGCAGGAAGTTTCATTAAGAACAAAGAGGAAGGACAAGTTATTGCCAAGGGAGGCAGTGGACCACTTGAGAGAAAGGGTACTAAAGGGCTCAAGTCACTGTTTGGGGAGGAGGAGGAGGAGGAGGAGGAGGAGGAGGAGGAGGAGGGGGCTACCAGGGTGCAGAGCAAGTGGGTCTCTATTTTGATTGATAGGTTAAAGTTGTATGACCCCCCTCCATGATAAGCATGATTTCAATCATATGTACTCCCAATCATATGCATTGGGCACTAGATAGCAAATAACAGGTTCTTCTTAAAACGTCACTCAGAGGACAGAGTTTGTCTTATTTGTACACACCCCCAACCCAGTCTGGGCCGTATCTGCGCCCTCATCCCACACCGGCATATGGTTGGAAAGTATTTGAATAGAAACCGTCCGTGAGAGGCGGGTCATTCACAGTCGGTGGGGTAGAAAACATACTTCATTGATCAGAGTGGTGGTGTGTGCAGCTTGACGCAGGCTAGAGTGCTAGATTGCTAGGTTCATTTGAGGGAGAGGGTGTGTATATAGCCCCCCAAAAGTGGAGTCCCAAGGGGCTAAGCTGGTCCCTATGCTTGCCTACCTCACTTTCATTTCTCTTTTTTAACATACATTTTTTATTTTTAGTAGAGACATTTATTTATGGTATAGACTATGACATTTCTTTTTCTTTTTGCTTTTTTCTGTTTGTTTGCTTTGAGACAGGGTTCCACTGTGTAGCCCTGGCTGTTCTGGAACTCACTCTGTAAATCAGGCTGGTCTTGAACTCACAGAGATCCACCTGCCTCTGCCTCCCGAGTGCTGGGATTAAAGGTGTGTGCTACCACTGCCTGGCTGAGTATGACATTTCAATAAATCAATATAATATGTAATGGTAAGACCAGGGTGCCATTATCCTATCATTTTACATGGTTATTATACTTTTCTTATTTCTCTCACGTGTACATATATATGTATATATGACATCACATGACAATTTTCATTTACTTTTCCTATGTAACAGTGGACATTCCTTAGAATTTCTAATTCTAATTCCTAAGCCCTCTTGATGATTACTTCTTAATGATCATAATACTAAACACTGGAATCTTATGGAATGGAAATAATAGAAATGAGACAAAGCCGCATATTATGAACAAGACAGGCAAAGCTCCTTTATCGTAAGTGATGTTGGACAACTCAAGCCAAAGGCAGCTAGCACGAGCCAGAGGCATGAACAAGGGAAGCAGCAAGCTTTTACTGGTTTTCTGGGGGTGGGCTGTAGTTTGGCGATTGTCTATTGGTCACAGGCACAATTTTGGAAGGTGTTTTCTATCTTGTGCACAAGCATTCTAACGTTAACTTTGCAGGCTAACTGGCCTCTGGGACCTTGTCAGGAACTCCTGGGCTATTTATTGTCTTATGTGAGCATCCTGGCCTCACGGTTTGATTGAGGCCTTATGGTTGGGCAGATGGACTGCTGGCGCTTATATTGTAGAGAAAGTGCAAGGGTGGAGAAGGAGAAACACATAGTGCCTCCAAGGGGCAACAGGTCAAGTTAATGCTGTATTATAGTCGTGGACAAAATTTCAACCAACCAACATGCCCAAGGCTTAGTAGAGTCTGACTCAGTGGTCAAGGCAGCACAGGAGACAGACTTAATATGAAGGTAGAGATGCCAGTCCATCTTAGTCACCCATCAGAGAGGCTGTAGTAGAGTCAGATCTAGCCAAGCATGCTACTTCTAGGCTTAGGAGGCTGAGGTAGGAGAAATGCAAGTTTGAGGCCATCCTAGGCAACAGTTCTAGGCTATCCTGTGATCTTGCTTTTTAAATCAATATAAAAAAGGTCTGGGGATGTAGTTCAGTAATTGAGTGCTTTCCCAGCAACCACAAGGTCCAGGGTTCCGTCCCCAGTACAAAGGAAAAACTAAAAAGGTTAGTGCCTTAGGGTTTCAGCTTTTTGCAAAATGTCCAAGGAACGTGCAAACACCCCCCACCCAGAACACCCCATCTTCAGCAAGCTCTGAGATGTCAAGAATGTATGGTGGCTGCCAGGAGGAGAGCTTTTTAAGTTAACTAGTACAAGTGAAGCTGGAAGGTATAATCAACTCTCTGATTTCTCACAGTGCCTCGTGTCTGTGCTTATTGTTTATGTGGCCACCTCTAACTTGACTGGTTTCATATTGGTTTAGGCCAGCAGTTCTCAACCTGTGGGTCTCAACTCTTCGGAGGTCAAACAACCCTTTTACAGGGGTTGCCTAAGACCATCGGAAATATCAGATATTTTACCTTATGATTTATAACAGTAGCAAAATCAAAGTTATGAAGTAGCAATGAAAATAATTTTATGGTTGGGGGTCACCACAACATGAGGAACTGGATTAAAGGGTTGCAACGTTAGGAAGGTTGAGAACCACTGCCCTAGGCTTAGAGGGATCCTTGTCTCTAAATTGTTTGGCTTTGTGGTCTAACCTCATGTTTTATGACTGAGCAGTCAAAGCATGCTTTTCCTGGGTAACAGGGTAAGGGCCCAGGACTTGTTTACTTTTGTCCCTTGTGCAGTGCCCATCACTTTCAATTTCATGCCACAGTTTGATTCTTTAATGGCGCCACAGTTTAGATTTTTAATTAATGACGCATCGATAACAGTTCTGTTTGGCACTTTCTCCGCGTTCTAGTTCGAGTGTGCATTTTCTGCAGGTAGGTTTGGGGTCTAGTGGCAGTCTGTAGACCACTGGAAACACTAAATGACTGGCTGCAGTAGTGGGGCTTGGGGACAGCAAAGCCCCTGCAAACAGCCATCTGCTCCTGAAGACGTTCATACGGCCCCTCCCTCAGCTAGTTGTGAACTTTGCATCTCTTTGCCACCCTTTCGATGAGGTTTTTCAAACTGAGACCAAGAGGTCTGTGTGAGTAGCAGGGGTTCTGTAAGCTCTTAATATTTTACCGAGTAACATGAAACACTTCTCCCATGAAGCACAGAGCTTAAAAGTGGTGTTTCTGACCCCATGATGCCAGCCCCAGTCAACGTCGCCACTGCAGCCTGAGGCTCTGAGCTGAAACACCTCCTGAACTGTTCCCAGGCTCCTGACCCTTTCAGCTGGAAGGTTTGAGAGTGATTCGTAAGGTGACAATAGATGACTAACGCAGATGTGGGATGTGGGATGTGGTCAAAACAAAAGCATAACACGTGGATGAGCATTGCCTAAAAGAAGCTAAGTAATTATGAGCATATCAAAAGGAGATCATCATTAGTCATCAGGAAACATGCATATTAAAACCACAATGAATACCACTGTACACCCACCAGGAGGGCTAAAATTAAAAAGACTGACAATTCCAGCTTTTGGTGAGGTTGTGGAATGACTATGGCTCTCACGGATTGTGCAAAACCATGCAGTCACTTTGAAAAACTAAAGAAGTTTTCATGAACCTTTTGCTGTTGGCCTAGAAAGTTCCACGGGTGGTTTTATACAAGAGAAATGGTTGCGTCTGCTAAAGAAAGGAAGTGACCATATAAGCTCTCAGCTCTTAGCAGGTCCACTCGTTACAGGCCTAAGCTGCAAATAGCTCAATCCACTTATCAGCTGGGGACTGTGTAAACAAACATGGTTTATGCATGCAGTGTGGTGCTCCTCCACTGTGCAAACAGGGAAAGCACACATTCTGCAATGGAAGAGTCTCAAACACATTACTTTGAGTACAAGTAGTGCCCGCCACCTGGTTCCTTATACACCATTCGAGATGCAAAACAAGCCCATGATGATAAAAGCAGCTAATAGTTATCTTTGGTTAGTAAGCTGGTAATTTATGTTGGCTAAAGGTAGGAATTCCATGAGGTGATGGCAATTTTATCTGGATGGCAGTTGTTTTAGTTAGGGTTTCTATTGCTGAGCTGAAACTCCATGACCAAAAAGCAAGTTGGAGAGGAGAGGGTTTATTGGCTTACACTTCTACATTGTAGTCCATCACCGAAGGAAGTCAGGGCAGGAACTCAAACAGGGCAGGAACCTGGAGGTAGGAGCTGATGCAGAGGCCATGGAGGAGTCCTGCTGACTGGCTTGCTCCTAACAGCCCGCTCTCCTATAGAACCCAAGACCACCAGCCCACGGATGGCACCACCCACAGTAGGCTGGGCCCTCCCGCATCAATCACTAGTGAAGAAAATGCCTTACATGCTTGCCTACAACCCTATCTATGGAAGCAATTTCTTAATTGAGGTTCCTTCCTCTTAGATGACTCAAGCCTGTGTCAAGTTGACATAAAACCATCAAGCACAGCAGTCATATATTGGGTTGTTATATTTTGATTTAAAAAAATCACAAAAGGTACTCTAAGATTTGGTCATTTTATTATAATATGTAAATTCTATCTTGACATATAGCAAGAAGGGAAACAACAAACTCAAGTCCTCCCCGTGGCCCTGGATCACATCTTTTCTTCCTCCAACGAATTTATCTTCTCAGTCCTCCCCATAGCGTGCTGCCAGGTCAGGCCCTTCATTCAACTCTTCCCTCTGTCAATACTCTAGGAACTCAAACATCCTCCAACCAATCTTCTTCCAGTTGATCCAGGACTTTGGTTGCCATAGCAATGGTTCTCTGGAAAGCAGACCTCAGGCAAGGATTAAGTGTGAGCGCTTTATGTGGGTGGTACAACCCCACACAGCTGGTTGCCTTGTATATTAGTTTCCTAGGACTGCTGTAATGGAGTGACTGAAGTCCTTAAGACAACGGAGATGTACTGTGTGGTAGTTCCGGAGTCTAGAAGTTCAGAGAGTGCGGGTGTGGCTAGACCATGTTTTCTAGGCAGCTTACAGGAGAGAATCTTCCTTGCTTCTTGGAGCAGGTGTTTGCAGAAATTCTTCCTGGGCCTATAGATGCTTACCTCAATCTCAGTTCCTCTTGTCATTTAGCAAAATCCTCCCTGTGTGTCTTTGTGTCTTTTTGTAAAGATGAAAGTTTGGATTAGAGCCCCATTCCCAACCCATGACTTCATCTTATCATGATTACACATGCAAAGACCTTATTTCCAGGTAAAGTCACACAAATACAGGGTGTTAGGATTTGGGTGTATATTTGTGGGGGACACCATTCAATGGTCACACAGGTTGTATGAAGTATCTGTGCCCTGGAGTAAAAGATTTGTCTTTCAGGATTTTCTTTCATTACTGAGTCAAAAAATTTAACAGAATTGCTTTTTTTTTTATTAGTTGAAAGTTTATTTTAACTATGTGTGGGAGGGGGCTCACTAAAGAAACTTCTGAAATGGCTGTTCCATTAGAGGGGAGGTTTTCATTGTGGGTAAGGGAGAAAAAATATCCAGAGGCATCTGGAAGAGTCCAGAGTGAAAGAAAGAGACTGGACATGGCCAGGACTAAGGAATAGCAAGATATCGAATATCGAGAGTAGCTGGGGAGGCGGTCGGGGGCAGCCCCTGAGCTGGAATAGGCCTGGGAATTTAGGGTAGAAGGGGAGGCAGAGGGACCAGGGTGCTGGTGTGGGGGCTTTGAAATGTATAATTATGGACTGAGGGAGCCTGGAGGCCAGCACAGGCTTTGATACGCTGATAGACACCCACAGGTATGTGTCAGTGGAGAGTCAGCTGTCCCTTCTGCCAGCAGCAAGGGACATGCCTCCTTTTGAGATCAGAAAATTCATTTGACAAGTTCCCGAGGAATGCTGGATTTTATCTACCTTCTGGAAATCCTTCTATAGTCCAGTTTGAATGAAGCCAAGGCTCTCATTTCTGGACATAGGCACTGTCTTTTGGAGTTTGGGAAATTACAAACTGTGCATACTAACACTATACTTTATCTTCCTATAAAACAGGAGAGGAGGAACAGCTGTATCTATGCTCTTCTAGAGAATATACAACTGAATTTTACATGAGCCCTATATGAACCTGGTGGTTGGAAGACAATCTCTATACATTCCCAAATCTACGTTTTCCCTGGCTCTCATGGTATTTGGTTATTGGCTTTAATTTTGGTGCCCCAAAGTTGTGTGAGAAATGTTTTTGTTTTTCTATCAAAGGTAATTAGCCTGCCAAGGGCCCAAAAATTGCATAAATCTCCCTCACCTCATAAAACTTTTATTCAAACATTTTAATCTCCCCTCCTAGTAAAAGTTTTCTTTACACAAAGGCGGTAGGTCCCCTTCTCCCTTTCTTCATTTTTTTTTTTGTGATGATTATTTTAAAATTAGCCAATCTCCAAAGTCTGTGAGTCTAACTCTAGTCAATGGGGGAAGGACACAGACAGTTGCTCTGTGTGCTAGAATAAAAACCAGATGAACCTCCTGCGCCTGTGTGTGCCCTAGTCCCGTCTGGGTGCTGGTGCATGTGTGTTTTGGAGGAAAAAAAAAATCCTTCCCTAGCTACTTTCACTCTGCTCCTTTGCATGACACCGAGACTGATCTTTGTTTCTAACGTTTGGTTATATTTAAAATGCAGTTGAAACTACGTAGGTAACTCCTCTTCAGTTTAATAAACTTTATATGCCGTGATCATACCGAAAGTGAACCCAAACAAAATCTGTTTCTAAAACCCACAGAGTGGGCCAGGGAGAAGGTTCAGAGGGTAAAAGCACTTGTTGCTGAACTTGACCTCCTGGATGAGAGCCTGGGGACCCACCCACGTGGTAGGGGGTTAGGTCTGAAAGAACTCAGGACAAATGGCTAACCATGGTGGTGTCTATTTAGCATACCAAAGTGCACAGTGGCTGTCAGGCCCTCCGAGTATCACAAGTACCTGTTACAGAGTCCTGGCTCCTCTCAACACTCCACATCCTCCTCCCCAAACTCCTGGCCAGTCCCTGAGCTTCCCTTCCCCTCCCCCAGCTTCCCATTCCTAGCCGACTCAGCCATTTTGGCTATGTGCTCTCTTGGTTCTTCTCCCTCTCTTGGCCCCCTCTTTTCTTCCTTTCTCACCCCGCCCCCCGAAGTCCTGTTGGCCACGCCTGGTCTGGACTCTTCCAGATGCCTCTGGCTGTGCTCTCCCTCATATACAATAAAAACCATCCCCTCAACTATACCTTGGAGCAGTCATGTCCTCAAATGGACTGTCATTAGCTGTCTTCAAACCTCCACATGAATGCCATGGCACACATCCACCCATACACATATGTACACATACATGCACACAAAACACATCAAATGTGGAACAACAACAACAAAAAGCCTACAAAGAAATCTAAGAATGCCTAATTTAGTATTGTAAATATTGAGGTTCTAAACATGGACCATTTGTGATTTTGCTTTATTGATGAAACTTAAGACCATTGTATTATTATAAGCAAAATTTTAGCCATTTCCTATCCCTTCTATTATTTTTTAAAAACTGTAATCCAGTTATCCTTTCCAGATATGGACATATCTGCAAAACCACAACCTTTTTAATACAAGCCACAAATTGGAACGCTCCTGATCAGGTGGTTTTAATTACACACTTGTTCCTTAGAAAGCTCAAGGGCCCACAGAGATGTACTTTCCTAATGAGTGTGGGATTCCTTACAACTCCCAGGTGAGTCGCCTCACCTAGAAAGGCAATTGTTCTAGTTGAGTGGGAGCGTGCGTGGAGGTGTAGAGGAGGAAGTTGACTCCATACAGTCATCGTTACCCCAAATCACAGCTGTTACCCTGTAAGTGTAACCTGAGGCACTGAAGTGGAAGGGAGATAAAATTCCATGGGGAGACGCAGAGACACCGGTTCTCAATAAAAACACTCAAGTACACAGGAAGAGAGAAGCGCTGAGGAGGCGGTATTGAGCATGAGCTTGCTTGTAGAGTCTGTGGCTTGGTTTCGTGTGTCAACTTGACTGCATCAAGAGGTGCCCAGTTTTTGGGTTTGTCTCTGAGGGTTTTTCTCCATGAGATTAGCATTTGAATCACTGGGTTTAAAGCAGATTAGGGGGACCCACCGCTACCTGGGTGCCAGGCAGGTGTTAAGCATCATCAAAGTTCTGTGAAGACTTGTTAAAACCACCTTTAACAAGTAGTTTATTGTAGGCATACCTTCTGAGGTTGATTTTCCTGTTAGCAAATAAGGAAAGCCATAAGGGCTAGGGTGATGTAACTGCCTAAGTGACAGTTGTTAGAATCTCCCACAATATCTTGGCTGTCTGGTGAGGACCGTTGGTCAAATAGCCAGCTGGTCTACCTTTAGGCCGTCACTGGCCATGTTGAATGCTCCTTGGACACCATGAAGAAACTACATGACAAGTGCTGCTGCTTTCTCTGCATCCAAAGGTGCAGCTCCAAGCACATGTGGTCCAGACAGCTTTTGCTTGACTTTCTCTGCATCCAAAGGTGCAGCTCTAGCCACATGTGGTCCAGACAGCTTTTGCTTGACTTTCTCTGCACCTGTTTCCAGCCAGGCAGAAGGGGAGCACTCCTAAGATGGCCTAACGGAGGAATAGTTGTGACTGGTGCCCAAGAGGCAAAGCCATGATTGCTATAAACAGGGTCCTTCATTTGCATGAAGATCTTCTGTGATGACGACGCCATGCCCTGTGTCTGGCTGCATGAGAAGACAGCTTTGTAAGCTGGCCAGGAGGCACGCTTCTGCGCAGCCTCTCTGGTATGTCAACCTGGCTTCTCTCAATAACAAGGCTTCTCTCAAGGGCCTTGCCTGCTTTTGATACCTGACGTTGGTCACTCGAGCTGGAAACAAAGAAAGGAGAGGTGGCAGCAGTGACATGGAGCAGCTGACAGATGGAGTCACAGAGGTGGGGAGCTGGAGAGCTGCCATGGCTTGGAGAGCCACAGAAGAGGTGGAGCCACAGGAAGCGTGGTGACCTTGCTGGTGGCCCTGACAACTTGGCAGTGATGGTGGCAGAACTGCCAGAGTGACCACAAAGCAGCTGTAGCAGAACCGAGGAGAGAGATGGTCACAACAGTGGCAGCAGGAACCAAGAGGGCAGCTGAATGGGAGACACCACAGTGTCGTGGGGCTGTGACCAGGACATTGTAACAGCAGTGGAAGAAGCCCCAGGAGATGGAACAGCAGCCACTGCCAATGCCAGGGAGTCCCCACACCTAGACCTGTCTGTGTGTTAGTTCTGTTCCTCTCAAGGTGCCTGTGGTGGTCTGAATAAGAATGGCCCTCCTAGGCTCATGTATTTGAATGCTTTGTCATCAGAGAGTGGCACTATTTGAAAGGATGAGGAGGTGTGGCCTCGTTGGAGTGGGTGTGGCCTTGTTGGAGGAAATGTGGCAGTGGGGTTGGGCTTTAAGGTTTCAAAAGCCCAAGCCCAGACCACTGGCTCTCTCTTCCTGCTGCCTGTGGATCCCAATGTAAAACTCTCAGCTACCCCGTCTACCTGTGTGCCTCTGTGTTCCCTGCCATGAGGACAATGGACTACGTCTCTGAAAGTGTAAGCCAGCCCCAGTTGAATGCTCTCTTTTGTAAGAGCTGCCTTGGTCGTGGTGTCTCTTCACGGCAGCAGAACACTGACTAACACACTGCCCAAATACCAACGGAAGAAAGATGGATTTTGGCTGTGGTTTCAGAGGCGTGGGGACAGCACAGCAGAGCATCTCTGTTCATATTACAGTGGGCCAGGAATTAGGGGGCGGGTGTGAGTACGCAAGCATAACAACATGGCCCTAGGCAACCACCCCCACCTCCTGCAGCCAGGTCCCACCTCCCCAAGTTTTCAGATTCTCCCAATGGTGCGCCACTGGCTGGAGACGTGAACCCACCAGAGACATTTGGGATTCAAACCGTAACAGTTTAGGGGCTGTGACATGGTTAAGGACTTCCTTGGCCTACACCAAAGATAAAAACTCTTTTTCACCCCGGGGCTAAGGATCCCCGCTCTTGAGGCCTACAGGGAAGCTGTGATGTTGGAAAGTACCACCTGCTGCCACTCCCACTGCCATCACTCTACCGCCGAGTGCCAAAGGATACAGAAGCTGCCAGAGACCAGCGTCTAAGAGCTTTTCCTTGCCCGTCCACCACTTCTCTCTCTCGGTTGAACAGGAGGACCCCAGCAGCTGATTGGTAACAGACGCAGCAAAGCCGATGTTCCTCCAGAGTCCACCATCATCCAGTCTTCAGAAACTTCATAGAGCAAGAAGTCGAGGAAGGGGGGATTTGCATTCTCCTTTCCGGTTCTACTGTTGAACACAGGCGTCATAGTCCACGTTTCTCTGTCCTCTGCCCTAGGTTTATATTATCAGCATCATTGGAGCCCAGATCTCTGAACTCAGTTTGGATCACCCCACCCGCTGTTTGGGGTCTCCATCTTCTAGAAAGTATATCACAGGTTTCTCAGCTTCTATCCTCATGGAAGCTGACAGGATGTCCGTGAACACCCAGTCTACTGTGGACTTTCCAGGGATGGGGAGATGCAGGGCTGTGCCTGATTTTTGCTCCTGTGCCTTTGATTTCTATACGGCAATAATTATCCAGGGTTACGTATGTGCAGCTCTCATGTGGAGAATGGCAGAGCTGTGCAGAGAGTGAATGGCGCTGATTGTGATAGGAAGCTCAAAATAGCCTGAGTAGGAAGTGTTATTGTTTCTTAGGGAGAACCATCTCCTGAGTCCTTCACAGTGGAAAATTTGAAGTTACAGAATGTAAATAGAAGGCCATCAATATAAGGGACCTCAATAATTTATTACTACGTTTCCAGGAAACACAGAGGGTACATACTATCTATCTGTGTTGTGCAGAGAATAATGCTGAAGAGTTAGTAAATGCATACTTTGTACTTGGTGCTTTGTTACAAGCCCTACAAGCCTGATTCCCACATATAGTGCCATGAATATCTCCACTACATACCAATAAAACAGAGGCTCTCTCTCTCTCTCTCTCTCTCTCCCTCTCCCTCTCCCTCTCCCTCTCCCTCCTCCCCCCTCTCTGAGACTGGGTTTCTCTGTGTAACAGCTCTGGCTGTCCTAGAACTCACTCTGTAGCCCAGGCTGGCCTCAAACTCACAGGTGTCCACCTGCCTCTGCCTCCTGAGTGCTGGGATTAAAGGCATTCACCCCCCATCCCCCACCCCACTCAAAAGAGACTCTTAAATAATTTATTTAAGGCCAAACTCTTAGTGGAAGAAGGAACTGCAGTTTGAACTGAGGGGCCTACCTCCAGACTGTTAACTCAGCTTCTGCTCAGATAAACAAAATGCAGCTTGAACAGTAAGTGGCTTGTTTAAGGGCCGGTCAGCATTAGCAGATACACATTATATAACGATACTTTGCACCCAGTGGGAGTGTCGTAGAGACCTCCCTTGACCATGTCAGCTGTCATAGAGAGACTCCACTGAACCACAAGGAGAGGAGTAGGCAGAAAATAACTTTCTGCCAATGATCAAAACAGGTCTAGAGAATGCTAAAGTAAATTAAAGCTGTATATTTGAGTATTCAGAAACCAATAAAAATTCCCAATGAAGATATTTTGAACATGTAAAACATATTCCATTACTAGTAGAAAAGTTTATGATCTATTAATTTTTTCAAGCCTGCTTGAATATATTTATACACATTTAAAACATAAATGGTTGAATACAGACAGCCAGTTCTAAGTATGTGTTTGTGAATGTTAGTACTCTGACCCACCCCTTGGGGACCCGCCCTGCATCTTGACATAAAAGCCTCCTTTTTAAAGGAAAATCCCCTCCCTTCATCTCTTCTCTTCTGTGCTTTCTCCCTTCCTCGCCTGGTCCTCTCTCCTCCCTGCCTTTCTTTCTATCTTTCTATCTTTCCATCAAAATAAATTCATTTCCACGTGGACATGTGCCTGGATATGAGTAACTTCCATCGTGCAGAGCCAGCCCCCATGGGCTCACCTGCCGAGGGGCACCTTGGTCTACCTGCCAAAGCCTCCCGTGCCCCACATCATTACAGCGGATATACCTGTTTCTCTTTTTTTTGTTGTTTTTGTTGTTGTTTTTTAACATTTATTTTTATGTGTATGGGTATCTTGTGTGCAGTACTTGTGGAGGTCAAAAGAGGGCATCAGATTCCCTGGAACAGGAGTTACAAGTGGTTGTCAGCCACCATGTGGGTGCTGGGAATCAAACCCAGGTCCTCTGGAAAAGCTGCCAGTGCCCTTAACCACTGAGCGATCTCTCCAGCCCCTGCCTGTGTCTTTTTTAAATAGAGAAGTTTAGAATTCAGTTCACTAAAATATTAGTCATCTGTAGGGGATAGAACTGTAGATAATCTTTACTTTTTCTCCTATAACTTTCTTTTTTAAAATTTTTCCTAATCAGTGCATGTTCTCCAGCCCCCACACCACAGTAGATAAGTTTACTGTTTCTTTTAAAGAGTTTTATTGTGATGTCATTTGCATGCTGTAACATTCACTCATTGTAAACATGTCATTCAGGGATTATGCGAATTTATGACATGTGTGTTCCTCACTACAAGCAATTTTTTTTTACTACAGGCAATTTTAAGTCATTTATTGAGTTCATGACAGCCCCCCCTCCCCGACCCTGCTGCCCAGCTCCAAGCAATTCCCAATCTACATTCTATCTTTATAAATTTACCTTCTCTAGACATTTTCCAAAATGGAAACACTTTGTGTATGGTAAAGAGTGCTTGCTACTCTTGCAGAGAACCTGGGTTTGGTTTCCAGCACCTACATGGGAGCTCACAACCATTCATAACCCCAGTTCCAGGGGATCTGATACCCTCTTCTGACCTTCATGGGGACCAGGTGTGCATGTGATAGATACCCTTATATACATGCAGTCAAAACATTCACACATACAAAATAAAGCAAATAAGCCAAAGAAAGAAGAATTAGCACAAAAGAAAGATAGAAGTATATTCTTTTATTCTTTGCCTGGCCTTTTCCCTCTTCATCATAACAGTAATCAGGTAGCACAGTCTCCTTTACTTTTGTAGTTCTTGACATCAGTCAAATCCCTTTCAGACCATGAGAATAACCTGTGTATCAATAAGACTGTGCCCCAGGGGGATTATTTCTATATACATTTAGTTCCTGAGATGTTTCTCCATTCTTATAATTTGAGTAACAGTTTATAACCATTTAGTTCTTATCACTTAGGAAGTCATTTTGGACAGACCTTATATTCTCACTCCACTGACAGAAACAGCAGAAACATCACTTTGAAGTTAGACACACTCCGCTCCAGCTCAAGGGAAGAGAAGTGGCTCTATGTCTGGGTTCTGGGTCCTTTGTGGCCCTCACTGTTGTGGTGACTCCCTGGCACCTGCCTCCAGGATGATGGAGTCATGCACATGCTCTGAACGAGCTAACAGCTGTTGGTGCTCCTTCTAGCCAATATTTAAATAATTCTGCTGTCCTTAGAGGTAAGTCAGTGCATTTCCCCCCCCCCCATAACAAAGACCCTGCATTTTATCAGACAGATCTTAACAGGCTTCATATGTGTGGGAGACTTCCTGGGGACCTTACCCCCACAACAAGTGTCTTCCTTTAAGCCAGTCAATTTTCTCCCTCAAAATATAATTTTCACTCTCTCATTCCATTTTCAAAGATCTTTGGTGTCCCGTATGGAGTGTCATCCCTCTGTCTCTGCCTCTCAGATGAGAATACATAAAGAATGCCGCCCACTGTCCAAAACCCAGTGGACTTAACAAATAGCAAATATTCTTAGCTTTGTGACCTCCCATGGCCACCTTGAGCTCTGTGTGGTGACAGGTGATGTGTTGTCCCTTTCTCCTCTGGCTCCTTACTTCCTTATATTCCTCAGGCATTTTGAGCAAGCATTCAGTAACCTTGAAATGCTCCAATAGCTCTGATACCTTTTTAAACAAAACTATTTAGAAGGCACCTTCTCCTTCAATCCATATAAGATGGCATCTTTGGAAATCTTAATGTGGTATAATATGTTAAGTCATATTATGGTAAATAATAGAAAGGAACAGAGTGAAGCTCAGCTGAGGGACTAGCCTGAGCAGGGAGGTGTTGCTGAAGGCAGCTGGTGCCAGGTCTGAAACCAGATCCTGTCTATTGGACATGGGGAAATGGAAATTTCTCTGGAAAGATTGAAGGTCAAGGTTGTTTTATGAGAACAAAAGCATCCCAGAAGGCATGAGCTGCCTCCTTCTCCCTGTCCCCTGAATCTGCCCTGAAAGGGTGGGGGTGGCGTGGGGGGGGAGTAGCAATGAACAAAGAGGGCACAGCAATGTCCCTCTGCACCCTTGCCTGTTCCTAAATGTATGTCACAAACATCAAAACAGCGCTTGGTAGGAGTCCAACAGATTTAACTTGTCCCCAGATTCCTGAACAACCGTCCTCGTGAATTTGTTTTTTTGGCAGAGTGTAACTGAACAACTTCCAGGCACAACATTTGGTGTGAACACCTACGGGAGACAGGCAGCTGTGGCCACCCTTAGCACTGGGTCAGGGAAGAGGAAAGCTGCGGGAGAGAAGAGGCTACCACCCAAGTTCCTGGAGTGCCCAGGACCTTTGGCCCAGACGTGGAACCCCATTTCTGCTTGGGACTCAGGGATACCCCATTCTTGTTTCTTTTTGTCGTGCTTGGGTCGTGGAGCCCAAGCAAGTCCAAGTGTCAAGGCCAGCGACTTCAATTTGCACCCACTCATTATCCTCTGGTCTCCTGGGTCCTTCTGCCTCAGTGACCACACTGCCTCTCTCTGTCCTTCCCAGCTCCCAACGCCCCCAACCTTCAGAATCATTTACCCTCTGGGATCCGCATCAAGAGACCATGGTGTCCCCCACCCCCACCCCATGGTGAGCCTTCACAGCCCTGTCCTCTCTCATCCCTATTTAAAGGGGAGGGGGGGAGGATTGCAAAGGTGAGCCAGGAGC
>CABHPH010001326.1:0-15693 GCA_902168325.1 Peromyscus nudipes | reverse complement strand
GGCTTCAGAATTCTACATGGAGGGAAGATAGGAAGAGATGGTGACAGTCACATAAGTAAGGAAACAAAATAACAAATTAACAAGAAGTGAATATGGAGGACATCAGCACTCCAGGTTAAGGGAACACAAAATGCAAAGTGAGCATTTGGACAACTTGAGATCTCTGAGGCCAAATCTAAAGACCTATTCAAATGGAGTGATGAAAACCAAGGTATGGTAAAAAAGGACTGGGGGTGAAATCATATAGATTTCCATGCATCACCAAACACCATACTAACTGAACATAGAAATCCTGGGATGTTCTCAGCTAGCAGTAGCTGTGTCCACTGTATCTGATGGAAGCATCAAGATGACTGACAAATAACTCACCACTGGGTGTATCTCCAGTTCCATGGGATCTGATGCCTTCATCCACTGCAGGCACATGCATTCATATGCACTTATTCACACATAATGAAAATTAATTTTAAAAGATCTTTTAAAAGTTGCTTGCATACTTTGCAGAACTTCTAATTTAAACACTAAAATGTAGAAAGAACAATTGAAGTCTGTTTGGATAGTTGAGATAAGATGTAGCATGAAGTCTAATTGGTTTTTTTAATAAAAACCCAGACTCAGATATCAAGATGAAAGCTGAAACATCAGAGAAGCAGAGCAGCTAGCCACTAGCTCTTACCTCTACAAAATTGCCAGCTGAGACTCCCTCTAGTCTCCTCCTGCCTTGTCTTACTCTCTCCACCCAGTCATATCACTTCCTGTCTCTACCTGATTAGTGCTGGAATTAAAGGCATGAGAACCCAAGTGCTGAGAACAAAGGTGTGTGCCCCCACTGCCTGACTCTGTTTCTCCTTGAAATTGGATCAGTCTTGCGTACCCCAGGATGGCCTTGAACTCAGCAGAGATCCTCTGACTCTGCCTCATGAGTTTTGGGATTAAAGGTGTGTGCCACCACTGCCTAGCCGCTACGGTTAACTAGTGGCTTAGCTTCATACACTGATTTTCAGGTAAGGTTTTTCTATTAGATCACAAACATTAAGAAACTCTGTTGCATTGGATGGTGTGATGGAAGCACATGTAGTGAGCAGCAGGGATAATCTGGACATATAAAAATGTAGATCCAGTATTGATACTGTTAGATTGTGCAGTTGATATGTTGGTATAGGAGGTTGACATTATTTCCACAGAGGTAGAAAACTGTTTGCATATTTTTTCAGGGCATAAGAAGTGTTCTCCACAGAGTCAGTGGTAGTTCCACCTTATTAAATGTGTGGTCCTTGTCAAGCACATGGTAATAGCATGTCAAGGAAGAATGAGAGCAGATTTAAGATCATAATTAACCCATTTTTGTGTCTTTTTCACATTTCCCAGGCATAGTTGGGGACTGGAAGAATCACTTTACGGTAGCCCAAGCTGAAGCCTTTGGTAAAGTATTCCAAGAGAAAATGGCTGGTTTCCCTCCAGGGCTGTTTCCATGGGAATAAATTCTGAAAACATTTGAATCATGTATAGACAGTCGGATTTAATTTCCTGCTGATGTACATGTGAATGGTTGGATGTTGTCATAGAATAAATCTTGTTAATGAATTGTGGAGTTTTTTAATGAATTATTAGTAGTAATAATAGCAGTATATTAGTGGTGGTTATAGTGGAGTAGTGGTGGTTGTTTTATCTGTATTTTGTGTGTGTGTGTGTGTGTGTGTGTGTTTGTGTGGACATTTCTGTGTATAGTACTCTTAGGGATCATAACAGTACATTGGTTTCCAATCAATTGCAGTTACATGTGCTGTAAGCTCTCTGCCTTGTGCCTTGGGAACTAAACTCATTTCCTATACAGGAGTAGTACAGTGCACGTGACCTGTGAATCATCTCTCTAGCCCTGAATCTTGGAGTCTTGAGTCACCAAATATTTGCTTCTTTCATTAGCAGTTTGCTCTCCATTGTCAGTTTTGTCCAACTTGCTTTATGCAATTCCAGCTTAAAAACTATCCTCTAATTTCTGAAATATAAAACCAAACACTACAGAAATCTGTAAGTAATTTTTAGTCTGTGACATTAAGGCAAAAAATAATAAGTTGTATTTACAGACACTTTCAAACCTCATTCAAATAGTCTAAGGTAGAAGACCTTTATAAAATTATATTTCTGTTCAGTATTTTATAGCTGCATTTTTCCTTTTCTTCTCTTTTGGTAAGTTTTAGTGCGTGTATAAAATGATGTGTTTCACTGGGAATCTTTTGTACATACATGCATATCATTGTAATTTACTCAGTATAGTCCCTCTGTTGGAAGTCATAGGTTGTCATTCTTGTTAGTACTTTTCCCAGATACTCCCACTCTGTTTGTGTGTCATATAGACACATTTATATAAACTCTGAATGTGCAGAGGGGAGAAAGAATAGAATATTGTCTTTATTTTTATGGTTAAGGGGAAGACTTTTCTGGTAGATATTATGGAGATTATAGCCAGGGGCATCTGAAAGATTCCAGAGCAGCATAAGAAGTAGTAGACAGAATATGGCCAGCACAATAGGCCAAAACATGAAGTGGGGAACAAGAAAGGAGTACCAACAGAGGAGTCAAGAGGGAGAGTGTCAAGAAGACCAAGAGAGCCAAGAGGGTGCATGGGCAAACTGGCAGGGTTATATGGGAATCAGAAGCTGGTGAAGAGAAGCCTATGGTGTGTAGAAGTTTAAGGTAAAGTCTGGGATGAAAAGAGATGAGAGGAAGCAAGATATTGGACACCTGTGTGGACTCTGTAAAAGGTATTTCAGTGAGATCTTTAAGGCCAGCATGCACTTTGGTATGTATATAGGCACCAAACATAGCCGTATGTCCTGAGTTTCTTTTGGCCATGACATACTAGCATTTTTATTGATGATAAGGGCCAATGTAATCTATTGTGTAACTGCTTCCTAGCTGAAATTAGGATGTTGTTAGGACCTGTGAAGGTTGGAATGCTGATCAAAGGTTGAGAGGAAGGGGCGGAGTTCATTAAGGGAAACATCTGTTTTGCTTGATTCCCAGATTCTGAGGGACTACTTTGGCCTAGAAAAGGCCAGACAGCTTAAGAGCAGTCTGAAATTCTGGTTCAAGACAGAGGCCCAGGCAAGTTGAAAATTTCATCAGAAATATCTATTTTACATTGGTTTACAGCAAGTCTATGGCTAGCTGGTTTTGATTTTGAGCAGTTTACACTACTTAAGTGATTAGAAATCAGATGGGACAGATATAGATTATAGAAAGTAGGTGAAGATAAGGAGCTTAGTGCAAAGTCTTTTTCGTAGGTGTATGCTTCAAACTTCCAGACCTACAGGGGGGTGGGATGTGGAAGTAGTCTGCAGACTAAAGGTAGCAGAGAAAGACAGACAGATACACAGGCACACAGGTAGATAGACAGATATACAGAGAGATGATAGGTAGATAGATAGATGACAGATAGATAGACAGATGGATGGATAGATAGATAGATAGATAGATAGATAGATAGATAGATAGATAGATAGACAGATAAACAAATAGAGCCCACACCTAGGAATTAACAGTAGATAGGTGAGGAAGCTTAAGGTGTTGATTGAGAGGAGAACTTATCTGGTGTCAGTTTGACCTAGGACAGGTTGATCCAAGTCATGACATTTTGCAGCTTACAAGAATTTTTTAGGGCTGGAGAGATGGCTCAGAGGTTAAGAGTACTGACTGTTCTTCCAGAGGACCCGAGTTCAATTCCCAGCAACCACATGGTGGCTCATAACCATCTGTAATGAGATCTGGTGCCCTCTTCTGGCCTGCAGGCAGACATGCTGTATACATAATAAATAAATAAATCTTTTTTAAAAAAGAATTTTTTAAGTTTATGAAAAGAGATAAAAGTTTTGATATATTAGCATTGCTACTGCTTATAATCTATACTGAAATTTTCACTGTTGAAAATGCACTTAACAGGTATCTACAAAACAGCTATAGTGGACTCATGCCTTAGAATCATAGCAAAAGCCGTGGTTTGGGGTAAAAACCATGAACACTTTTTCCTCTGTCCAGAGGGATGGATATATAAAGATTAGAACAAGATGTTTCCAGCACAATGAGAAGCACTTTAAAGACTATACCAAAGAAACAACCAGAGGAATTTTATATATTTGAACTTGTGACTATGGTAAAAGTAGTCTATAGTTTATCAGGGCTAGATTAATAGCTCATGTGACCTCCATTGATTAATATAATTTAAAGCTGTGAACCTTTAAAATCTAAGTATAACAATAGCATATAAAAAGGAAAAAAATACAAAACATTTCTGATTTTCTATATCCTTTACCCAACTTAAATCACTTTCTTAGATCATCACAACTTAAGCGTTCATGTCTTCTGACCTTTACAACTTGCATTGACACACTTGAAATTTTTTCCATAGACTCTATGTCTTAGTTACAGTTTGTATTGCAGTAAGGAGACGCTATGACAAAGGCAACTCTTATAAAGGAAAGCATTTACAGTTTCAGATGTTTAGTTCATAGTCTTCATGGTAGGAAGCATTCAGGTGTGCAGGAAGACATGGTGCTGGAGAAAGTGCTAAGAGTTATTCATCTTGATCTGCAGACAACAGGAAGTTAACTCCCTCCCACTGTGGGCAAAGTTTGAGCATATAAGACCTCAAAGCCTGCAGTGGGATACCTCCTCCTACAAGTTCATACCTACTCCAATGAGGCCACACTTCCTAATAGTGCCACTCTCTATATGCCAAGCATTCAATCACATGAGTCTGTGGGTCCCATACTTTTACAAAGCACCACATTCCATTGCCTTGCCTCCTTATACTTGTAGCCAGAATACAGTGCAAAATGTATTTAGTCTAACTTCAAAAGTCCCCAAAATCTATGACAGTCTCAACAACATTTTGAGTTCCAAAGTTCATAGTCTCTTCTGATCTTCATGTAATCTCTCTAGCTACAATCCCATATGAAATTAAAATCAGAGTAAGGGTTCTAATATCGTAGAGGCCCATGAGTGAGTAAGGAAGAGACAGAGAAGGCAGGTCTTGTATTGGAGCAAAGAAACTCTAGGAGGGACCAGAGAACATGTGAGGATTCAGAAATCAAGGGAGAGAGAAAGGAGAGTAACATGGTGACAACAATTTTCATCCAGGGTATCCCCACATTGACTGAGAAACTTGTCAGAGATAAATGACCCAAATTACAGAGGATAATATCCCTTTCCATTTGATAGGAACTCAGTAAATTAAAATGAACTTTCTGGTACACCAGAGAGGCTTTTCTAGTCATCCAACAGAGACAAAGCAAGTAGCTCCAGTCAGACAAGGACCAAGTAGATGAGAGATAATGGGCTAAAGAATGTGGAGCAGAAAACATCTGCAGAGGTGGAGTGGGAGAGCCTCTAGTAAAAGGGATGGTTCAAATAGAGGGAGAGCTTTGTGTCTTAGTAGAGAGAGTCCCACCTTGTGGGGTGCCATGGTAGGTTACCAGGCTTCAGGAGCACTAGAGACTAAGAGATATGTGACAAGTGTCCAGGAGGGCATAGGAGGCTCCAGGAATCAGAGAGTCAGAGAGGACACTTACTGATTAGGCAAGGAGAGAAAAATTTTTAGTGTAGGTGGAAGGAAGAAGCAGCTGAAGAAGCAGTCTCTAGCATTTGGTATTGAATACGATGAGTGGCAAAAGCTAGCAGAAACATATGATCCATACATACCTTAAGAGAGTCAATTCAACACCTTGATTCAGTCAGAGGAGAATGAGCCACTTGTAAGGGAATTGTATGTGTTTCTAATGGATTTCAAGCACAAGACACAGAAAATGAGAACATGATTTCACTAAGGTATGATAAAGGTTAAGATTTTTATTGAAGATATGAGAAAGAATACTGCCAAGGTCATCTGGCAGAGTCTACAGCATGTAGAGAAACTAGTGGACTGATCATGGAGAGCAAAATAGGTTAGGTCATGAGTGTAAATGGATTAAAAGCAAAAGAAGAAGAGATGAGAGAATGTCAAAGGAGAGAGGGTAAGTGGACAAAGAGCTAAGCAAGTAATATTGTCTTTCTTATCTGGCACAGCCATATCTGAATGGAATGGCAGAAGTCACAAAGCCAGCACAGCTGCTTGACAAAGTTCCAGCAAAGCTGAGCTACATTTTGCCTGCCATGTCACCTTTTGTTTTTATCTCCACCTGTTGTATACTTGGGGCACTTTTAATATTTGTACAAATTGGGGATGTTAGATTGATGGAAAATTCCTTATGAATCATTTATGCCTTCTCCCAGGAATGCCGCTTCTAAGCCTCCCCATGGAAGTCATGAACATACTGTTCCCCTTGCTTTTAGGGAGATATCCTTATCTACTTGAAGGTCTTTCTTATGCCTTGCAGGTTGTGACACATAAAGAAGCCACAGGTCTCTTCCTAAAGCTATTAAACATTCTTGAAACATCTGTCCCTGTACTTACTCAGGAACAAGATAATTGAAACAAAGTAAACTCAAAAAGGTCAACAAGATTCAGTTGGCTAGAGGAGTTGGCCACAGTTCAGATTACAAGCCTCTTTCCACTGTACACTCAGACAAATTGTGTGGCACACAACTCTGCCCTACATAGAGACACATTGATGAACGAAATATGGAGTGGAAAGATGAAAAAAGTATGTAGTGTCAGGACCTCTCTATTTAGAAGTTAGCTCATGTAGAGCCATTATAATGTCATATGACCAAGGAACAACAGAATGCCAGGATTAGACATATAGACAAATTCTATAAAGATATAAAATATAAACAATGTATTATGCCAGAATTTGAATAATAACTGCAGCAGCTTTAGTCTGAGAATTTTTCTGGGCACTCTGACCACTAAGAGTTAATAATACACTGCTTGGGACATGGCAAAATGTCCAGGGTGGCTTCAAGATTTTGTTTTGGGTCTAGTGTCCTTGAAGCAACCAAAGCAATGAACCTGAGAACTGGCTGTCATATGCCTCTAGATTCTCAAAATTTGAGTTATGGGGTTAATGAGTAAGAATGACAACTCTGTTTATTAATGATGTCAAAATATGGGGAAATGATTGGAAATGATAACTCTGTTCTGTCATAGTTTATTAATGATGAGTAAAAGGAAGTGAAACACACGTGCAAAAACAAAAATGATATGAACTATATTTTGGAACATCATGAATGTATCCCTACTTACTAAATTCTGTATAAATATAGAAGCACTCTGGTTGCTAGTCAGTCAGGCTGCAAGATTCTCCCAACCACCATGGCCTGGCTCACATCATTCCCCTCCCGACGCCTTACATCCTCTGCAGAATGCATCCACCTCTGGGGATGGCTACTGACACTTAACTCTATTAACTTCTCTTTTTCTGCTCTACATCTTTCCTTTAAATTTCTCCCTCTCACCACATTGTCACTCTTTATATTTAGCATTCTGTCTCACTTTTGTATGCTCACGTTCTCATTATTATATGTACCTGTATTATTATTTTTCACTGTACAACTTCTTGGCATTAATATTTTAGAATCATTAAACATGTCAACTGAAATAGCTCATTTTGAGATACTTCTTTTCGTCATACACAATTACTTTAAGAGAAGAAAAGGTGTGAATGATTTTTTGTCAAAATATAATTTTTGTGACCTCTTCAGACATTCTTTGCACAGATATTTAAGATTTTATTAATATTTTTATTTTATAATTAATTTAATTTTACATATCAGCCACCGATTCCCCATTAAGATTTGTTTTTAAATAGTATTTGTTAATAATAAGCTTTTTGATATTAACAATAGTTTTTGTTGAATTTCAGAGGAAAATGCACAAGAATCTTTTTTTTCCTTTTACCACATAGGTCCCAGTGACAGAATGTCCCAGTAGTCAGATTTGTTGGTAAATCCATTTATCCACCAAGCCCCAGTTTTGAACCTGAGGCATGTATTTATACAAGAGGATGCAATTTTACATTTATGTCCATTTTTAGAAATCATAGTCTTTTAATTGGAAGTTTTAGGACACTCATAGTTACTGTTTATTATAACAGATGTAGAGAGATTCCATTATGGTGCCTCATTTTCTGAGTCCTATATATGCCATTTCCCTTTTTCTCATATTGTCTTTCTGTGTTTTTGTGGGAGATTATAACCCCTGTAAGGGATACCTCCCTAGTTGCTGGTGGTCCTACATGCTATAAGATAGCAGACTTAGCCAGGCATTGGTGGCGCACGCCTTTAATCCCAGCACTCGGGAGGCAGAGCCAGGCGGATCTCTGTGAGTTCAAGGCCAGCCTGGGCTACCAAGTGAGCTCCAGGAAAGGCGCAAAGCTACACAGAGAAACCCTGGCTCAAAAAACCAAAAAAAAAAAAAGATAGCAGACTTAGATCCCACCAGAGGAAGAAGTTAAGATAGTGGATAAGGAGGCCCCAAGACCCTGGTGATAGAGGTCTAAGATGTCATAAGAAAGGAGGTTTGAACTTCTAATAGATGGCATGTACCAAAGGGGTATGTTGTAAATGCAATTTATATGTCCTATAATATTGTCAATTTACCCCATAAATGAAGGTTAAGATGCACCCACCTTGACAGGTATGGTCATTGCTTACCATTAGTCATGATAAAACTCTCAGAGAAATGGGAGCTTCTAAAAGCCACCTTTCATTTTTTTGTAGACTCCATTAAATGCATTCAAACTCCAGTCAGCTCATCCATCCCAAACCAAACATTTTCATTCTCTATTCCTCTTTAATTTCATTTTTAAACATAAATGGTGTTTTGAAATGTAAATCAAGAATATAATTTTTAAAGAGAGGAAGAAAAATGATATAGAAACATGAAAGGATCATCTACATAAATTTTCATTACTTCACTTCCCTGCAGTTAAGACATTTCTTAGAAATAAATATAACACACTTTTCTATACTCCTAAGGATAGAAGACACATAATTATTCATGATCCTTACTTAAAAAGAAATGTAAGTATGCTACAAATTATGAGGAAAAAAGGAAAGTAAAAAGAAAAGCCATGTACTACAAGTCATGAAGCAGAACTCTCCCATAGCCTCTGGATAAGACCCTGCACTGACTATGCTGTAAGATAAAAGAAATATTTTTCTACTCAAGTTGATGTTGGTCATGGTGTTTTATAACAGCAAAAAAAAAAACACTAATTAAGTGTATCTCTATTGTTGTGAAGAGACACCATGGCTGTGGCAACACTTACGAAAGCAAATGTTTAATTAAGGCTGGCTTATAGTTTCAGAGGTTTAGTCCATTATCACCATGGCTGGAAACAAGAAAGCATGCAGGCAGAAACACAGTCAAGAAGGATCAGAGAGTTCTATATCTGGATCTGAAATTATCAGATAACTATGTATCACAGTGGGTGTAGCTTGAGCATGTATGGTCTCAAATCCTGCCCTCAGAGTTACATATTTCTTCCAACAAGGCCATACCTCATGATAGTGCAACTACCTATGGGCCAAGCATCCAAACACATGAGTCTGTGGGGACATTCCTTTTCAAACCACCATCAAGTCAAATCACAAAAGATAAATTCTGAGAGAACAAATAACCAAGACAGCAAATAGCTAAACATATTGTACAGTTTTCAAAAGAAAAAATGACAATACCTACATGAATAAATAGCCAACACCCTTAGCCATGAGGTAAATACAAATGAAACCTATGCTGAGATTACATATCACCAGGGTCAGAGGAACTATCATCTAGAAAGGAAACAACAGATACTGGAGATGATGTAAAAGAGAAGAAATACATGGACATTTGCTGTGGATGATTGATAAATAAAACACTGATTGGCCAGTAGTCACGCAGGAAGTATAGGCGGGACTAGCAGAGAGGAAAATTGGGGAAACAGGAAGGTGGAGTCGAGGAGATACTGCGAGCTGCCAAGTTGAGGAGCAGGATGTAAAGTACCAGTAAGCCACGAGCAATATGGCAAGGTATAGATTAATAGAAATGGGTTAATTTAAGATAGAAGAACTAGATAATAAGACGCCTGCCATGGCCATACAATTTGTAAGCAATATAAGTCTCTGTGTGTTTAGTTGGTTGGGTCTGAGAGTGTCCTGACTTTGGGCCAGGCAGGACTGGAGAAAACTCCAGCTACAGACATTGTTAGAATGTAAGGTAATGCGACCAATGTGGAAACAGCGTGGCTGTTCTTCCAAATACTGTAAACACAGCTTGACTGTAACCTAGCTACACAATACCTGGCAGTTGCCAGAAATCTTCTAGTTCAGAATACCATAAACACTTGCACTACTATATTTGTTGTATACTGTTCATGACAAGTGTTGTATTTTAAATGATAATGACTCCCATGTGCTCATATATTTAAATACTTAGTCCCCAAGTTGGCGATACACTTTGGTAGAAATTGTGATGTGAGGCCTTGTTGGGGGAGGTATGCCATTGGGAGAGACCTTTATGGTTTAAAGTACACTTACTATTCCCAGTGTAATTTCATTTTGACTTGTAGTTGTGAATCAAAGATGTGAGCTCTCAGCATTTCCTTCCCTCTTCTATAACAGATGTAAACCCTCTGGAACCATAAACACAATTAAATGCTTTTTATAATAACTTGCTTGGTTACATTTTATAACATCTATATAAAAGTCACTAAAGAGAAGATGGCATCAAAAAGTGAGCTTTTGCAGTGACTGACCTGACCAGACTATGCTTTGGAGGATGTTGGAAGACTTTGGACTAGGAAAGTGGTTAAATATTCTAAGTATGTCTTCTTGGGATATATTTGTAAGATATTATAAAATATTGCTGAGAGAAGTGTGGACTATTAAAGACCAGCTCAAGTGATTCAGAGAAAGCATTATTAGCAACATGGCTAGAGACTATTTTCATGATATTTTGGTTGAAAAAATTATATATATATATATATATATATATATATATAATTTTTTGTATTCCCATCCTAGGAATTTGCCTGAGGCTGGATTAAAAAGTAATGGACTATTTTCCTCACTGAAGGAGATTTAAAAAGGGTAATATTAATTCTGTTGCATTGTTATTAATATCCACTCTTATGCAGATCTCTGATGAAAACAGAAGGCAGAAGTTGGCTGGGTGGTGATAGACCCCAGACCCAGGGTACTACCTTCTCGGGTGGGCACCCCAAGAACCCAGACTCCGGTCCAGTTGATGCAAACAGCAAGAGGTTTATTGATACAGCTGTACAGTCGGGCTCCTCTCCTCCTAAGGGCAAGAGTCACCCCTACTGCAGCCACATAGGTACTTTTAAAGGAAAAAAACCCACAAAAGCCATAAGATTACAATTCCCATACAATTTCGTTCTGATTGATTTAAGTCTAGAGGCTAATTTCCCAAGATCATGACCTGATCACAGGGTGGGTACAATCACGTCCACATGCACATTCTTTCCAAAATCACAAGGGGGGTATCAGGGTGGGAGTGGAGTTTACACAAAGGTTACAGCGCTCTTTCCTGGAACACTTGCAATTATCCCAATCACAGTTGAGCGCATCTCTTGACAGAAATCTCGTTACATTGTTACATTGTGGCAGGGGTGGTTGAATAATGGCTGAGTCAGTTTTCCCTTGGAACTAGCTTTTTTTCTTTTTTCAGTTCCTCATTCTTTTGGGGCTTGGAGGGTGTGAGTCAGACCCAGGGTTAGGGTCTTTCATCCCCCCATTTTCTTTTGGCAAATTTTAATCTTAAAATTATGGTATCCTATATTTCAGTAACTTTTTTTTAATGCCGAATGCTGTTTATTGATGGAGGGAAGAGGTCTTAATTACAGGCTTACAGCACAATGGGAGGACCCCGGAGGGCAGAAGTTTGCTACTGATGTTTTACAATCTTGCATCTAAGCTGTTAATGCCCATTATGCAGGATACACAGACAAGGAACTTCCCTTAAGCCTTCAGGAGGGTGGAACCCAGAAGGGAATAGCTTAGGGAGGATATCAAGGTCAAGGTCAGCAAACAAGGCAACAGTTACCCAAAACAGGGGCCAGGGACCTACAGGTCCCCCTTTTACTAAAAAAATGAGCTTCTGACTTAGGTTGCGTGGGATGTCAGCAGGTCACCTTACCCGTCATGAAGACACCTGTCCAGGCCACACAGGCGCTCTGTCTTAGGTTGGTGACCACCCCCCAGGCATTACCCGTCTCTGAATACTCATTATCATACAGGCTCAATCGTGTGTGAGCTGTAGAGTTAACTACTGCCAAAGATCTCAAAGTGGCACTGGGCTTGCAATCTGTATGTTTGACACAGAAAAGACCAACAGAAGTCCTAACCCACCCATAGCCCGTAGGCTAAAGGCAACTGAGCCATTCCCTTCCTTAACGAGCCTTACTGCAAATTGGAGTCCTTATAAGATGGTATCCCAAAAGCAAATGGAACTTGAGTTTATAAATTTATAATTTTCAAAGCCAATCGAAATGTATATATAACTATTGAATTAAATTTATCATGCCCAATAGAAATGAACGATTAACTAACCGTGGTAGCTATTTTTGCTGCCAGGGTCTCCACTGTGCTAGCTGTAGTAAGCAATTATGAAATGGTAACCCCAGAAACAGTAGCAGTGGTGGCCACCACTGCTATAACAGCAACAACGGCAGCAGCAATGTCAAATTCTCTTCTGGAGCATGTGGACATCCACTGGCATGGATACAACTCCAGGAACACAAACCGCCAAGGCTCATTTTTCTTGATCCCAGCACGACTTAAGCTAGCAGCTCTGCAAAAGAACAACTAAGAACCATAAAGAAAAAACAGGCAGCTCATAACGAGTATAACTAATGGTCTTATAATGGCTACATTCAGGCTCATAAGTTTTAAGGTATCTTCAAAGTGGGGGTTACATGAATTTCAGGAAGCCAATAAATGTTGCACAGAGTCACTCCTGAAAAGTAGGCACTACACCAGCTTGAGGAGGATTGTGAAAATGAAAAGGCTAAGCTGGCATGCTACCGTTAACTCATGGAGGTCAGTGACCTTCAGGGTTATCCTTAATCTCCAAGGTGTCTGGATGACACATTTTCAAACATAATTGAAAAAGCATTTACCATACATTACCTTCTGGAGAATCTAACCACATGGCTACAGTTCCTAGACTTATGTTAATGCTTGGCAAAGCTGGACAAATTGGGCTCTCAATCCCCATTGGTATCAGAAGGGGAAAGTTTTTCATGAAGGCCCAATAATAGGTCTCTGTCTTGTTGGGCTTCAGCAGTAGCCACAGGGCACACACAGCACTCAGGAATCCAAAGAGGAACCTCACTGTCTTGAGGAAAGACATAAACAGAACCCTGGGCCCACACCAACACCAAATCAGGTCTCCTCCAAGTGCTAGTAGAAAGATCCTTCCATCACTCCAGAGGGTGATTTGCAACAGGAGCCCTCCAGTGCTTATCTGCAGCGGATACGCCAGCAGAATCCACCAATAAAAAATTTAAAATATATAAAACAAGGGAAAGAATAGAATGTGGAGAGGAATTCAGTAACTTTTAAAGCTTGGTATTGTTGAGTTAAAACAAGGGCCTGTACAGTAGATAATCTCTCCCGTATAAACTGCAGTAATATATTTAAAATGCACAGGCCAAAGGTTAAAAGCAGGAGTAAAATAAGCAGGGGTCCCATAATTGCAGATACCAGGGTCGTCATCCATGGGGACCTATTAAACCATCCTTCAAACCAGCCTTGTTGGGCTTCCTGATCTCTCTGTCTTTTATCCAATCTAGCTCTGAGCTTTTCCATGGAGTCCCTGACCACCCCTGAGTTGTCTACATAAAAACAGCATTCTTCTCCTAAGGCAGCACAGAGGCCACTTTCTTTTAGGAATAGTAGATCCAATCCTCTTCTATTCTGGAGTACTACTTCTGACAGGGAGGTAAGGGACTGTGCTAACTTCGAAACCGACTGCTCCAATGCTCGGAGGTCCTCATCAACTGCAGCCTGGAGTGTTAAATAATGCTGATTCTCCTGAATCAAGGCTGCTGTCCCTGTCCCAACCCCTACAGCGACTCCAAGCCGTAGCAGAGCTGCCATAGTTAGAGACACAGGTTCGCGTCTGAAGCGAGTGGGGTGGCTGGAATAGAAATTTTCAAGGATGCCTGCCGGGTGGAAATATATTCTGGGGATGATCTGGACCATCGCACAGAAGCCTTTCTCTGTTTCTAACCTTTTAAGGACTTCAATGGATACACAAGGGGTCAGCCCGGTGGTGCAGGCCCACCATGAGTCTTTAGGTGGGAGGATGTATGGTCCCTGTATATCGGAGGTTGGGATGGTCTTATTGCAGAGGCTAGCTTGTGATCTTGTAGGTTGCCCAATGCAAAGGCCTGCCCCGTTAACTTCAGTTAGGGTTAGTTTAGGGGTTGCATTCCAGCAACAAGTGGGAGCCTTGCCGATGGTGCAATTTCCAATAGTGGCAATCCCTCATAATAAGGGGATGCTGCCCCTAGGCATAGCCAGCAGGGGTCTGCTAAGCTAGGCTTGGTTTGGTTGATGATCCCAAAAGCTCCCTCTATCAGGTTGAGCATTCTTTTCCCGGTGCCCTGTGGGTGCCAGGCATTGGGTTTTATTGTGTTGGTAGCTACCTGAGTCAGAGTGGTGCCCTGGCTCAGGGTATATGTAGGAGTCAGCCCCATAGGTCTGGGGGGGGGGCGGTCTCTTGTTCTGCCAATACCTTGTTTGGCCCCAAGACTTGTGGAGGGATTGAGGGCAAAAAATGATAGGAAAGAGTGATGAGGGCCCCTCAATCATATCCTGTAGGGTTGTAATGTCGTAAACCCCAGGTTCCTGGTACCTTGGAGGAGTCTTTGCAATTGAATTTCAGTAGGAGATTGTATCTACCTCGGCCTGGATAGCAAACATTTCCACAGTCTTCCCATTCTATTGAAAGGGGGTCATTACCTCACTTTGTACCCCATCTTCCTGCCATTTAACCAAAAGATGATGTTTCGCAACCCCATGTATCACAGTAGAATTGCTGTGGGGAGTCACACCCCAAGCAGCGAGTGTTTTTGTTCCCAGGGCAAACATACCACCCATCAAACCAGGCTATACCCTGAGTCTTTTCACCTAGAGTTTCGAGGATCTTTTTGAGGTCTGCTTTCATCTCATTTGGACATCCAACTCCATATGGGCCAGTGAAGAATTTAGTATCCAGAACGACATCAGTGCCCGCAACGGTCAGGGTCCAGGTAGTTGTTCCTGGTATATGGGGATTACTCATAGACAGTGTTCCAGTCATCCCTATGATGAAGATCAGTGTCAGACACGCATGATTTTGAACTTTTGAGGATTTTGAATTTGCTGAAGCTTCCATCTGGGGGTCGTGGAGTCCTCGTTGGCCTCAGCAGGTGCCAACTTGATGTGGGAGGCGTGGATCCAGGCAGCGATTCCGTCGACCTTGATGGCTGTTGGGGTGGTCAGCAACACGGTGTAAGGTCCCTTCCAGCGAGGTTCCAGGGTCTTAGTCTGATGTCTGTGAACATAGACAGAGTCTCCAATCTGGAAGGGATGAGGCATACTAGGTGGTTTGGACTGGTACACAGCTGCCAGCGGTTTCCAGACTAGGTCCTGGATGAGTTGTAGGGCCTTCAGGCATGCTTGGAGACTGGGGGATGTAGCAAAGGAGTCTATGTCAGGTCCCAACAGGTCTGCTATTGGGGGAGGGCCCCCATAGAGGATTTCATA